>DWNK01000049.1:0-16588 GCA_018250315.1 Hyalothyrus neleus pemphigargyra | reverse complement strand
ACAAAAAAAGGCGGTCAATTGTCATGTAAACGTTGGGCGATCGATCAGGGTGCTGGTTGCGGCGCAAGGGTTTATGGCGGTGAGGGTTACCCTTAAATCCCTCCTTGTGTACGTCTATGTGAGGTAGGTACACTGCCGCAAATGAGCCGGCTTGTATTGTGAAATAGAACAGGATTTCGAACTGAATCGGATTATATTTGAGTAGGCACTCCGGAGTTCTAAGATGATATGTCTCGATTAGACTACTCGAAACAAACAAGAACTAAGAGCGTACATTGCTAATATATACATGTTTGTTACGTGCGTATATTCAGCTTAGTTGCACACTTGTTAAATATAATTACGTTTGAAGTAAAGCTTTGTTTGGGAATCACCCAGGACTCGGTTCGGCTTATTTAACATATTGTTCGAGAAAATGCCACAGCCATAGATAGGGATGCCTAAAATCGATATATCGCACTATTGTATTGATATATCCTATCTTAACTTTGATACACGATCTTATCGCATTTCTCTCTCGCATTTTCTCAGTAACGATATAAGAAATCACAACAACAACTTTTACTAAACATCCATGTTGTGCACGGTCGCAGGTTGCAGCTCTGCTGTCGCTGCGCTCTGCGTCCGGCGGCAATACTTTGCGAGACGTTTTTATCTGTGTTATTCTTAGTTAGCGACGCTGTCGACTTCAGGTATGGGTTCTGTATTTATCACTAGTCTCTTTCCACTTATTATCAAGAAGGAAAGACTGTCTGGGCGATTATAATGACAATTTTATGACACAAACCTTGATGTTAATAAAATTCCGCAAAATACATGCAACTACAACCTAGTAATTATAAGCTGCGTTGTACATTACCCTCCCCAGCAGACAACCTGGAGTCGAATTGGTTAGGTTTATTCAGGCGTGGAGGGCGCATCGACAAGAACCTCCCGCCTTACGAGTTTGTACCATCTTCCGCCACTTATCCGCTACACCGCACCCGCTCCCGTCTTACAACTTCCGCCACTTATCAGCTATGCGGCACCTCTTCCGCTAATATTGTGGTATCAGCGACTGGGCAGGAGAATTGAACAAACATCCCCAATACGTTTATTGATATAACTTGGAGTTAAATTTAAAGTCATCTAAACTATCTTGCATGAACAGCGCATAGTCATGCAAATAAAATTTGTAAATAAATGTAATAAATGTTGAATAGACACAAGCCGAGGAGTGTACATACCATGTCCTAATCAGTATTATTATAATCCTACTTCGTACGTTCGTACTATGACCTCCATGAAGTAAGCTTACTTTTAAAATTGATTCGATAAGATTCACTCATGATTTGCAATAAATAAAAGGAATACTTTTTACATGTCAAATATAACAATACTGTTTATTAGTGGTAGTGTTACGAGCCTAAAGAAAATCATACTAATGTTAAAACAAAACGTCCAACAATAATAGTTTTCTGTAAGATGGTGGTTACCTCCCAGATGTAAGTTATTAACGTTACTATCATTAATACTCGTAACGTATCGTTATAATTCAGGCTGCCTATCTAGTATCAAAGGATTAATTCGAAGGTTGGACTGATCACTGATCACTTCACTGGGCCATAAGGGAGCTTTCTGCAGTATGGTTGGTTGTGACCTGGCGCAAAGCTTCCGCGGACCGTAAATAAACCGGAAATTAGATTCAGTGCTCCGTCAAAGCAAATAAGTTAATCATGTTTCTTAGACTTTAAAATAATTATATTGCATTTGACGCAGTTCCTGTAAAATTTTCTGAACCACAAAAACGATATCTATATAATCTATGTTAACGTAATAATGTTCATAGACGCTAAACTCCGAAACTGCTGGTTTCAATAAAAGTGAGCTTCTATGGTTGTAACTTGAAAGATAGATAGATAGATTTTTGCTGATATACTCGTACGACTCTGCTTGTGTCAGGTCAACGTCAAATTGGGCCCACTAAGTGAAAGAAAAAGAAATATGATTCGCTGACTTAACATGAAATCTCTAGATTATATTAAAGACATCTTTAGTTCCCATACTTATGAGTGTCCCAGCGAAGAAGAATTTACGATACATTCCTAACTATAACCAAATAAATAAAAAAGCAAGTTTGAAAGAAAAATACGTGAGCTTTTATATCATTATAACTCTTTAACACAGCGCTTTGTTAGTGTTGCCTCAGCCATTAAACCATCGGTGCAAACACTGATAATATAAGGCAAAACTAAACGGTATAGCTGGTAAGGTAATGATCTACCTCCTTCAACCATTATGTAGCAATAAACTGAACTATGAACCCGATGCTAAGACTAGACTAGAGAACAAATTAAATTAAATACTTCTTACTTCCGTGTGTGAATCCGACTCGCTCTTGGCCAGTTTGTAGCGATTACACTATTATTTAAGATCAGAGAGTTCGTTACATTTGATTGCTTGTAAATTGTCACATCATAATTGAATGATTTGCCGTGACGTCATCATAACTTCTTATCGAAACAATTTTAAAAGTAAGCATACTTTATGGGGGTCATACGAAGTAGGATCAAAATCATACTGATTTAGGACATGATAGTAGTCCCCTGGGTTCGAGTCACCTTACGATTTCTTTTATTTTATTGGAATACGATCTGCAAGATTTTCTTGACACATAAAATAGCTGTGATGGAGGTACCCACGGGTGGAACAAGGCAGGTTTCATCCCCCGACAAATCAAATAGAAATTCCAACTAGAGCAAATGTATTAGATGATAAATTGTAATTGAGCTAATCTTAACGAGAAACGAGATTGTATTCATTTTAATTATATCAACGTATGTGAAATAGTTATAATAATTATAATGCAACGTTGATGTCGTTAAAATCAGAGTACAATCAATAAAATGAAAATATAAATATTTGCTGTATAGATATAAAATATTTCCAATATTTTATATTAATTTCCGCATGGCGTTTCAAAGATAGTAATGCCGACATTGCATTTATTCTGATTATACAGCGTGCATGTAAGTTATAATGTGCGGCAGAGCGGAGAGACGGAGGAGGACGTAGAAGATTCTGACTGGTGCATAGATAATACTGGTATACATGTGAATATCATAGTACTATTAGTTTTCTCAATAAGTGGTATTAGAACCGCCAAGTGGTGGAACCAATGATGAAATCAATGCAGTTTGGCTGGGGACGTACCCCAGAAAAACATCTTACATTTCGGTAGAAAGATGTGGATATTAATCTTCAATGCTGAGGACGTATGGCCTAAATGAGATGGGTTACACCGAAGTTCATTTAAAGCTGTTATTTTAGGGTTCCCTAGTCAACGATGAACACTTCGCGGCTGATTTTAGACGCTCGCAGTTATCGTAGAACTCGCAGTTATCGTAACTTGGCACGGGACATATAAGTTAATTATGCGGACCTAATTTGTGTACCAATCTAGTTGTTCAGTTATTAGGTGACGGTTTTTGTTATTTGGCAACGGAACTCAAAGTCACACTTATGACATGCTCGGGCGGTGGTGAATATATTATTTACTGGCGGCGCAGGTTGCGTTGAGAGCGCGGCGCGCACAGCGGGGAAAGTGTGCGCGCAGCCTCCGCTTTCACTGCGCGGCCAGACACTGTGGCCACTGTACTCGTAATTATATTGTCGGGTCCACTTGCAATGCATAAATTAAGTTTTATACAATAAAGACAACACTCTTTTGTGCAATCTCATAGTCGGTCGGGCATGAATTTTGAGGGTTCCTCTTTGGCCACGGAAGCTTAATAAAGCATTTCCTTGTATCTAACGTAACGTGTCCTGGAATGCTCGAGGTTTACACAGTATTTTAATATATTATAATAATATGATTATTATTATCCAACTTCGAAAAGGTTCTATGTTGGGCTGTATCTATATATTTTTTTTTGTGTAATATGATTCTAATATGTTATATAGTTGTAATGATTATATAAATAATTTTACTTTTATAAATATTGAAGGATTTTGTGTTCTTCGAGAACGTAACATAAAATAATAATTAAAGGAAAAACGATGATATTAACAGTTTCTCAATTGACGCGGTGTTGTTAGTTCAGCAAGGAAGAATTTACTATTGTAGCACCAAGTACTGGAAAAATAACGATATGTATTAGAAAGACAATTCATCTTAAGACTCGGAGTAGTTAAGTTCCTGTAGTGATCATGCGGAAGTATTTAATAATAATTTAAGATATGTATACAATGTATAGTGGAGTGTAGTTATAAGATATTAAAATAAAAAGTGAATAAACTACGGTCTATCTGAAGTCTTTCATTTTCTTCACGCGATATCAATACGTCGCGTAAAACATCCTGTATATTCTGGGTGCTATTGAATTACGACCACGAGATCAACAACAAAACACATTTAAAGACAAAACCATTTAATGGGTTTTTTAATTAAAGTGTACATTGCTATTATAATAAGCGTACTTTTTAAACTATTATTATTTTTTCATATTTCAGTGGCGTGTGTATTTTTATCAGTTTTTTTTGTATTTTTTGTAATATTATCCTTGTTTTGTTCTTTGTTAATAATACACGTTTATAAATATCTTTGTATTATGTGGTAATGTGGTCGTTCATAATAATATTAAATATACAATTGTATATTAGGTAGTACATATATTTTACTTTTCCGGTAGTGGTTAACTAAAGTCATTACAGTTATTTAGAAGGATTATGCACGAGATTTAGTAAAAATCGTTACACTCAGTCGTCACGCCGCAGAGCCGCAGAGCAGTTAGGCACCCTACACAACCCACGTGCCCAAAACGGAGCCCCTATAATTTCGACATTATACAAAATAGAGAATAGTAGTAAAGATTATAAACACTTTAGTTATATAGTTACTGATATTTGAAACAGATCACAGGTATTTTAGCAGAATTTACTTGGTGTTTACTAAAATATGTAGTCGTCCCAAGAAACCTTCGGTGTGCGTGGTCCGACCTGAACCCTTTTTATAGTTAGCCTGTGAAGCCTCTTTTAGTATTTTAAGCATGTGGGGTTCTATTTCTTTTGGTGCGATAATTTATTAAAATTTATTTTTGTTTGCCAAAACAGGAATACTCTGAAATATTTTAATAAGGCTTGAATATTTCCTGAGAAATAACCAACGCTATTTCAAAACACCGACGGACGGATATAAAATTAAGGTTATAAAATAAAGGTTTTCGGAGTCATTTACCTCATCTTTCAACCTTGTGATCATTCATTTTGATAAAAAATAAAATACAAAATAATAAGAGAGATAAGGTACGGCATTTAAATTATAATTATGAAAAACCTTTGTTGTAGAGAAGATTCAAAATGTTGATTTACTTATTACTCAATTACTCTAGCAGGAACAAAAAAATACCGCAGAGTTAGAGTATGCAACGACATCTCTTAAGATATTTCTTTAGTTAGTTTCTTTAGTATTCGCCGTCAGCACCTGGCACACGGTAACTACAAACTATGTACCTACTTACTCGCAGATATCTACATATTACGTCTTTGTCAGTACATAATTAGTTCCGCGAAGTAGTGAACTTTACACGCAAATATTCAGTTTGGTTACCTCGCATAGAGTGCGAGTTCTTTAATGAGTCTTTGGGACAAAAAACTTCAGCAACCCATTACTAATCCTCTGTTATTTAAAATGTCATATTATTTCCTACAATATACAATCTAGTAAAGAGTTTTGGTAAAGGCTTTGGGGATGCGTCGCCAAGCTGCGCTAATTAATTAATTTAGTTTTATACTAAGGTACACTAGGGGTCGGTTAAGTCTGATTTTTTTACCGTACATAATTTATTTTACCATTTTAATGGCATGATTGATAGATACCCAAATGATTGATAGATACCCTATGCCAAATTACAGCTTTCTAGTACTAAGAGTGCCTGACCTAAGCACAGGACAGCCTGGCTGGGAATAATTATTCCTTTTTGACTACGGAATTCTAAAAAGTAACGATAAAGAAAAATATTGAATACGCTACGCTTTCATATGTCGTAAGTAAAATAAAAAATAAGGAATAAATTTTCTACATATGTGGGATGGGATGTGCATAAATATACGTTTGTTTTGAATTTGAATAGGTATGTAGTTTTGATGTACTTACCATCTGTTGTAAACGTCATTCACCACACTCTCATACCGCTCCTTCAGCTTTTTGTACTTATACCTTCATGTATATTTTAGATTGCGCGGTTTTGCATTATCAAGATTATTAATTAATTAACGCTTATTTTTAATGTTAAAGTTTGATTGATTAACAGATTTTTCGGTATGGTCATAACTCTAAATACATACTTATATAGATAAATTTACACGCAGACACAGAACAAATTCTCGTACTCATCATAGACCGATATAGGTAAAGATAATATAAGCGTGTTAAAAATAAATGATTATGTTATACTTATTCAGCATCTATTACATATAAGTTTTAACTGATTTATTTGCATATTTATACTTATGTTAAGTGCAACAACTTGTTGTCTTGGTCTATTCAATCATCATAATCAATTTTCTAAATTTAATATAAATGTGAGTAATTTATGTTGTTTCGAGAGAAGCCGCATCGATATAATTAAATTTATGTTCTGCGAATTTCAGCGCTTCAATTCCGTAATTTTGTGTTAGATGGCGTTAGTAACCTTATGGCACTATGCTAGTATCCTAGTATGTATACGTAATTATTAATTTATATGAATTCAATCTCAGTGAGATCTTTAGAATTTAAGTTTTGTTTTATTTCGAGAACATTTTTAGACGTTGAATTGGTTTGGAGTTGAGATATTGGGTTTTTAGTTTTTACATCAACAAATAATGTAGTTTTTGATATATCAAAATTCATATAGAAGACACGAGCTTACTTATTTTTAAATATTTCTAAATACTAGTCCTCCTTCAGTCCTGTTAGTATTCGTTCATACGAACATTTTGTAATTACAAAATGACCCATTAGCAATAAATAATATGTTTGTATAATACTTTTATTTATTTCAGCGAGCTTTTAAACTTTACGAGAATTGTTCAAGTTTTCAAGCAAATTCAAGGTTTCAAGCTCAACTCACCTTCTTCCAAACTCGCCAATCCCTACCATTTGATACTTATGACCCTTTTAAGATGAAAGTTTCGTGCATGATATCATTGACCTTTGATCGAGATCATTGACCTTTTTGACATTGATCATTTTTGACCGTGGTTCAGTTCCCGCGACAATGTATTTTTATGATAAGCGTGACCTGATTGTACAATCAGGATTGGCTCCAGACGAATTCCTTAACGGTTAACAGCACAGATAAAAAAATTAATATATGTAGGTATTTAACTATAGAAGCTGTTCCAAAATCTACCATGATACGGTGGTAGCATCCAGGTTTCGCTCCAGAAAAGGAAACTCTTCAATGGTCAACGGCACAAAGTATTCTATTACGACCGATAGTTGTAAAGTGCAGTGTAGTTATGACTTGGCTATAGCATTCAGGGTTGGGTCCAGATAAGAGAATTGCTCTTGTGATTAAAAAACTTAAGTAACCTCGGGCGCTATCAACAGTTGCGATTGGTGATCGCTAGTAGAAAAAAAAATGCTTATTTTCGTGCTTTGGAGGTAAAGCGACACGTAAAGTCGATTCTTATTATTGACAAATACAGTTCTAACCGCGCTACGTATGTAGGACCTTAGCCACTCGCCTGTCACTGTCACTGCCTAATTAATTGCCTAAACTTGGACTAATAACTAATGTGCTTGTTATTTGTACGAACGAAACTATGCAAGTATATTTGATATTTGACGTTATTATATCCAAACAAGAAAATCATTTACCATTTTTATTAATTTTTGATTTTATTTATTACTGTAATGAACAGGCACGCGGCTACATGGTTAGATTGGATGGGGAGGTCGCCGATGCCTCGCCCTCGATGACTTTAGTATCTATACATATTTTAAGGCATAAATATGAGTACTTCATACTTCCGCGTGTTTTTCGTATCTGACAGAATCTGTCGATACAGCGATATCTTCTGAGAGGCTAATCTCCGTCGCTAATGCAGTTCAACACGATATGCAGCCAACACAGATAGCTACTTTATCTGTACCATGACATTTCTATCCTCTCTACCACACATCCTTAACACACTAACGCAATCTTGCGACGTCATTTTCACGGACTTCGAGATGTCTGATTAATTCGACTACTTACACATGTACTGAAGATTACAATACAATAATTATTGTGTGCTATGTTGTACTATGCGCGGTATTTCGCTACGCGACAGAATCCGTAACGATGAAATCCGTAGACGAACTAGGCTTACCGACATAGATCTTAGAGTGAGCAGGCTGAAGTGGCAATGGGCCGGCCACATCGGCAGAACCGAAAACCGCTGGGGAAAAAAGGTTCTCGAGTGGCGACCACGTTTCGGCAAAAGGAGCACAGTTCGCCCCCCGACCAGGTGACGAACGACGAACGGTGGTGTATGACCTAAAGAAGAGAGCGGGAAACCGCTGGATTCAGAAGGCACAGGACCGGTCGGAGTGGCGTAAATAAGGAGAGGCCTATGTCCAGCAGTGGATCTCTAAAGCCTGATGGAATGGAATGGAGGCGGACAGACAAACAGACAAACTGACGCTCATGATGAAGTTCTAAAGTACGTATATTTAGTCACGGAACCCTAAAACACAAATCACGATGGAAGCAGCATAAAATATACAAATTTTATTTTCTTACTGTAATAGAGGACTCTAATGAGGTCTCTAGGGAGGGCTGCGGAGAAAAATCCTTTTAAATTAGAATAAATTCCACTGCAGTGGGAGATTAGGGGCGAGCCGATCGGCTCAGATCACTTGGCTGTAATTTCTTACGGACTAATTAAGCCTCTTATTTACCAGATAGCCTAGTTGTTAGGAAAGTGCCTTTACTTTGAATGTGAGAACCAAATACACATAGCTCGATGGTTAGGAAATAAACAAATTATGATTAATACTAGATTACTTAGTGATGTCGATAACCTAATGGTCCAGATTATCGATCACACTTGATATGTCTAGGTTCGAATTACGTAACAATTTCATTTTGTAACAAAGTCAAGTGTCTAATTATTACGATTCGTAAGATAGAGGCCTGTGACAGCGGAGTCTCTAGAATAGGGTTCTGTTGAACTATCAAAAACGCAAAATTTATATTTCGAAAAAATCTAGGGTTTTTTATTATATTATTGCTGCTCAACTAGAGTCGATTCGTCGATACGTTACAAGATGGCGGTTCCCGATATAATTTCCCAGCGGACAAACGCTCGATCCAGTGCTGCCACACTTACGTGGATTGGAGATGCCATTGTAAACGTATTTTCCACCAAACTATGATGAAAGTAATAAGAAATTAAGAAACATTTTATCTAATTGAGTTTCAATCAAATTATCAAAAAGATGCAAAATGCAAAAGTAACTCTGTCTGTTTGTTACGCTTTCACGGCCAAACTGCTGGACCGAATGTAATGAAATTTAATATGCAGATATTTTGAACGATAAACATAGGCTTCTTTTACATATCTACCCTCCAATAGTAGTTTAAACACACTGCTTCAATTGATTGTCATCGGTCATTACTACGGATAGTAGACATATCCGCCACGCTTTGATTGGTCGGTTATATGACGGCAAATAAAAAGCGTGGATTTTTACCTCGTACCCTGCCCGTGCTAGTGAGTTGCGTGTTTGTGAGAATCAATATTCATTGGCCATCAATACGCTTTATGATCTATGCCTGTTACAGACGGACTCCCGGACTTTGGGTATACTTTGGGTATCATCCTAAAAAAGGCTACTGAATAAGCTCGGGATTCTAACACTGACTGTCGCAGTTATTTTCCACTAGACTATTGACTTCACTATGTCCCGTAAAGTCAATTTATCGGAAAATTACATTCCGGCGACGCGCAGTCGCTTGGTTAATAGCTATGATTACTGCGTCGATGCGACCGCATTTTTTTACACTCGCTAGTAAAGTACAAAGTACCAAGCCGAACTATGTCAAAAGGTAAATATAATGGAAGTAGGGTTGTAATATACACAGTGAGAGTTAAAGTACGCGCATCCTTCTAGCAAGTGTATCAGACCACGATTATACTACTTAAACCATTGAAAGTACTTGTGTAGTGCAATGCAATCTGTGCAAAATAAGATAATTGTTTATCGGTTTGTCTCGGGATTGCGTAATATTATATCAATACTATACCACGTTGGAGAAGAAAAAGTAACTAAATCTGCACGCTGTATATATATTTTTACACGGCCATGTGATCCCAAAATTACACAGCCTCTACTTCGAAAACCCGATAATAGATAAAAGTGACTAAATCACCCGTACACTAGACTAACTCTCAGTAGGGAATAAACCGACAAATTCAACCACCTACCATCCTCACCAAACACTTATCATTATTCGCTTCCTTAAATCTTCTTTTCTACTGTTTCCAGTACAAAATCCCCAAGAAGGAGGAGCTCCAAGAGCAGCAGCAACAGGAGCCGGACAACCCTCTCATGAGGAAGAAGAAGACTCCTGAAGAGCTCGCCGCCGAAGCAGAGTTGGAAGACCAAGACGAGTTCACTAGTAAGTGGTCGTAGATCTTCTTTAAATATTTTTTCTTTTCTTTGCCAGGTGGACTAGTTTTTTTTATGTATAAGCCCGACGCAGGCGACATACCTGATGGTAAGTAGTCATCGCCGCCTATAAACATTTGAACGGAGTCGCCAATGCTACGCCGACTTTGGGACGGAAAAAGGATCTGATGCAATAGGAAGGATGAAAAAAGTGAGAAGAGGGACTATGACTCTCAGGCGCACTACCTCAACACGACAAGGATGGTCGGTGGCCAGTCAAGTCACACGATGGGACCTTACCACCAGCGAAGTTCGTCCGGGGAGCTACGGCCGCTGCACGAATTTCTACCATAAGACAGTTTATTGTGTTTCGGTGGAACGATGTGAATACCGGCACATACATGAGACGACTATTTTCTTCCTCTTAGACTCAAGATAGAACTCCTGTTCTGCATGGAATAGGTTGCACATGTCTATGGGTAGCAACGGCTTACCATTTTGTTGGCTTGCGTGCTCGTTCTACTTCTACTACGCTACTTCAAGGCCCTAAACAACACTTCCTCGTAAACGTGGACTGGGAATATCAAAACACTCAACTAAAAACTTATACGTCAAAAATCAAAAACTGATTTTGAGCTTCTCCAAAAAAAAATTAAGTTTAATTTTAAGCTAAATCGTGGTCTTGTTTAGATATTATGGTCACATTTAAACTTCTCTAAAACTTGTGTATTAGATTCCCATTTCCGAATTAAAAACTCAAATGTGTCAAATGACTACCAGTTCGATCTCGACGGAATACTTTAATTATTTCTGCTCTACTCGGTCCTGATTAATCCACGGGACCCGCCCTAATTAAAATAATTCAGCGGTATAATACGGAGTATTGATACTATTTTCCCTTTTGTATCCCTTTTGTACTCTCCATTCTTGTCCATATAATTTATTATTCTGATAGCGTCATCACGCAAATAGAATAGATAGGTTGGTGGCTCTCTCTTACTATACTTGTGGAACGCCGAGTTCGAATCCTAGGCAATACTAATTTGATAACGGATGCTAACATATGCGTATTGTATATTTCAGAATTGAAAAATACCATCGAAACGCAAGTGAACGAATTGAAGTCGCAGATTGAGAGCAAGTGTGTGATGCAGTGAGTGGCAGCGACGGTGACATCTGGCGGTGCAAGCTGCCAACCCTATTATATATTATCCGAATACATGATGTAGCTGCTAAGCTCATTGTTACGACAATGTCACAGATCACCATCACCCACCCCCAAAACCCAGAAGACGCGATCCTAATCATCCGCGCTCAATCGTAGGAAATCGAATTCAAAATTTTTTCGGAATGTAGTTGGCTAGTGGCGCGTTGGTGCTTGATAATAAGCAATAATATTTTTATACATTCATAAAAGAAATCGTGGAGAGCGCCCCGAATACAACTGAGACGAAAAATGTTAACGTAACTGAACGTATGGTCAAAAATGTTACGTAACTGAACGTAAGGTCAAAAATGTTAACGTAACTGAACGTAAGGTCAAAAAGTCAACACAGCCGGGCGACCACCCGAAGCACGAACCACTTTCATATATGTTGATGCATGTGATATATTGTTATTTAAGTGTAAAGAGGAAATAAATTTAAATACAACTAGAACGGTGTATTATTATTAAAACGAGGGAATTATCGTAATTTAAGAAGTTAGCACGCGTGTAGGCGACTCACTCAGCAGCTCCCTTCTCTCATCTATTCTCATCTTTCGGAACGAAACTTACATTGAAATAACAATGTATTAGGTCGTGATATTTGTTTTCATCCAAATTCCAGTTGGCTTGGTCTCTGCTCAGTGCCGGTCGCCGGTACCGGTCGAACGGCACCGGTTGCCGGTCTGTCGCTTGCGCCCTTCGCTCCTTTCCACTTCGACTCTTCGACTTTTGCCTCTAAATCTTTTGCATGCGTGCTTATGCAGTGTTATCGGTATTGTGTCAGTGTATTTTGTTTAGGTGTACATACCTGTAATCGACCTAGCCTTAATTCCCACATCGAACATAACATAGGTACAATATTGTTAACTGTTTTCCGGCGAGCGCGGGTAGCTTCGCGTTCGTCGGCGTGATCGTTGTACGTTTCATTTTTGCATGTCTTAATGTAAGATCGATGTTCGTTTAGAGTAATTGTAAAGTTGTAGATAACACCGAACCTCTCGTTGTGTTACCGTTGACAAAATTAGTGTAGTTAACGCAATCTTTAAAGTTTTATCGATGTTTTATGCTTAGGTATAAAGTTAACGTTGTGTGAGCAAATTTTTCGAGCGATTAACGGCTTAAGGTGAAGTTGGCTGATCCCTCGATGTAGTAATTGGATCGTCTAACAAAATACACGAGCGGCACTGCACATCATCTCGGAACGCGTGTATGCGTTGATACAATTAGTCATCGCGGGTGTGGAAGATTATCTAGTGATGTTGTTAAAGGTAATTGTTCGAACGTTTGACTCCGCGTTTAAGCTGCAAATGCAAAAGATTTGTTATCGTCAAAAGCTGTGATATATAAATAAAAATAAACTAATGCTGTGTGCCGATGCGGACCGACCGCTCGTGCCCTTCGATTTTCTCACGTTAGCTTACTACTAAATTCGATCTATCTTGACTCTTCTATCACTTACTCTCTCATCTCAGCTTGGACACTTCTTCACTTGGCTCGGATAAGCGATCATCTCTTTCGTAGATTTCGAATCCTTCAACGGATTCCTTTTGATCAGCACATCATGTATTTTATTGTTAGGTTCTAAATATTTTTGCGTATTAGTTATATAGGAATAATGCTTGCATACGTACTAATTTTAACACCAATGTTCACCTCGTTAAATACTTCGCATGTTCCGTTGTTTACTAACTTTCAGTCAATTATACCTATCCTCACGTTGTCCTTCGTGGTATCAGATCTTATAAAGCTATTCAATATACACCCACATGTAAATACAACAAATACAACAATAATTTCTGATTGTCTATTGAAAATGCTACTCTATTTTCTGATGTATAAGATTCAAAATATTTTCTCGCACTCTAATGCACATTGATATATATTTTCATAGCAAGTATCTGTAGGAACTTACGTGCGACTCGCCTACTTGTAGCTACCATTGCGCCTATATTCAAATCTATCTAAAGATTGTCGCTAATGGGTTCTTCTTTACCTAAGACCCGTCCTCCTTCATTAAAACCTTCACAATCTTTATATTATTAAGGTATAACATTAAATCTTCACAGTGTACGTGTGTTTAGTCTAGGTTTATCATGTATTACGAAAATAGTTATATGTATGTGCATGGCAATTCTAGATAAACAATTGTTCGTAGTTATTCGAAATAAACAATAATAGGATTAAGATTTTTTCGGACCTGTTTTGTATTATTTATGTGACCAATTCACCTCTGTCAGTTGTCTGTCCATTTCAATATATCTAAGGTTTTCCTACGCTACCACTTCCTTCCTTCCCTCCCTTTTCTCTATCGTAGATCTAAACTATTCTCTTCGTTGTTGGCTCTCATTTACGTAGAGTGTTTTAGAGATTATTTTGGTACGTAGCGAGGTTTAGATATAGCTAAACGTTTAAATATTCTCGCTAACTGTCACTAATTTAAAATGAACGACTATTTCAGGATTATCGATGGACTTTAAAGGAAAGATTTTGTTTGCATGCAAGTGTAAGAGCTCTTGAAAAGTGATCCGGTGTCGTTCTCTCGGTATAAGTCTAGTAACTTATTATTTAATACTTAATAATATGACTAAATTAGACGCTTTTGTAAAGCTGTCCTATTTGTATGTAAGCTTTCAGTGTTCGGTGTATAGTGTAAGATTAATGTATCTAATAGTTTTAAACGTCGCTTAGCTCTGCTACTTGTGAAGGAATTTGGGTGATATCAAATGTTTGTTTTTGTAACATTACGTTTTAATTATTTCTATAGGTATTTCTAGATTTTATTTCGATGCTTCCATTGAAACATCGAAATATAATTGTTTATGTATTAATGTTACACAATCACTCCACAATTAAAACCGCTACATACATTGTCTCGGAACCGTCTGTCTTTCAAAATTAGCATTATTGTCAATAAGTGAACGTTTGGAAAAACCGATTTCATTTCGATTATTAATATAGTGAATTTATAATGAGGTTTATACAAGGTAGACGTGTAGTTTATAGTAATAATTGTAAATTATTTGTAAAATCAAAAGGAAGATCATTGTTTAACACGCCCTTAGAAATAATTTTAAGATTATGACCAATTTCCAGAATTTTCTCCTCGACAAAATCAGTTGGATTGATCTTATGACTTTTGTACTCAGGGTAAATATTATATACTCTATTATTGTTGTCTATTTATATATGTATGTTCAGTTAGATCATTTTGGGTAGGGGTATGACTTTTTGGCCTGCGATGGCACTTGATAAAGACTAATTTCTCTTCATCTATATTCTTTCTATCCTATTGCGGTTTCTAATTCCCATTGTTCTTGTAAGTTAGGTGCCTGATAGCATTTATGTGAAAGAAAATACCATGTTGATTATGTAAATAAGATACGTCATTTTTCATCGGTATTCAAACGATTTTCTTCTTCATGAATATTCATCTTATTATTACAAAGTAATTAGTTGAATAACACCTGAACTGCTGATTTCTTCTCACATAATGCAATCAATTACTAACTATGAGGTAGTCGTACATTTAAATACACCTGTTGTTGAATTATTTTGACAATTTAGCCAATTGATAGTTGCAGTTGCACTAGTTACTAAATAGATATCACATTGATGATGCAATTATTATAATCGAACAGGTAATGATAAAATATCTAAAGTATAAAAAAATTAAACGAAATGAAGTTACAAAAGTTAAACTTCTGCCACAAAAATATTTTAAGAATATATAACTAACAACTTTCTATCTTTCAAGTACTTTTAAAATACATTCGATTCTATCTTGTCTTTATCGATTTTAATAAATGTATCATTTTTAAACATGTCTGATTTTCATTAAGTGTCATCGATAAAATATACGATCGTTGTAACACATATAACATAGCTAATACAAAAAAGAACGAAATTAAATTAAAAATAAAAAAAGAAACAGATCTTACAACACAGATATTAAAACTACAGATTTTCACGATTGATAATTTCATCGATGTCAAGAGCCTTTCTAGAAGTTGCTAACTTTTGAGTATTAGAGGCTATATAGAAAGGTCGTTGAAAATCAGATATTCTGCAATATTAAATAGTTAATAGATGACTTAGAGACAACGACACTACCACACTAACACAAGAGCTTTTATACACTGATACCAGTATTACATCATTGTTAGACAAAACATATTTTGTAGACTTTTCCGAATAGTATAGAGATTATTTTGAATAAAGAACTGATTTAAGTGCCACAGACCAATTGTTGCGCTTTGGATATATTTTTAAAACAAAATCTTGTCTATATTGTGCGATGAAGTCTTTTATTTAACGGTCTACTTATGAATAGTTGAAGTTTGAAAATGTTGATGTATATTTGGGGATATAAGTCTAGTGTTTTGACTTATTCCACTAATATTGGTGATTTTTTCAACACGCAGCCTTATCTCCCCGAACGTACCAGTTGTTTGTTCTTATAGTATAGTTATTTGGCTAATAGAACCACTTAGCGCGTTATCTTTTAATATTAGTGACATCTAGTGTTAATGTTGCAAAACAGAGATCGAACTAAATATTTAAACGTGTAACAAATTT
The DNA here is from genome assembly GCA_018250315.1 of Hyalothyrus neleus pemphigargyra. Lineage (NCBI taxonomy): Eukaryota > Metazoa > Arthropoda > Insecta > Lepidoptera > Hesperiidae > Hyalothyrus > Hyalothyrus neleus. The sequence goes on along the minus strand of DWNK01000049.1, from coordinate 185 downwards.
TGAAAATAAAACGTTAAGAAATTTCGTGTAACCATTGTCTAGTACGAACGTGGTTCAAAATATGTTGTATTGTTATGAAGACAAAAGTTTGTAGTTTATTCAACATATAACTTAGAGTTATGAGGGAAACGATAAAGAGGTTATTGTTGAAAATGTTTTAGGTAATAAAATTGGATTGAGCTTTC
>DWNK01000048.1:0-16609 GCA_018250315.1 Hyalothyrus neleus pemphigargyra | reverse complement strand
AATTCCAGCCTATACAGGGAATTGTAAAGGCAAAGACAAGCATTTAGGTGTAGGTTTTGTACGAACTACGAACTAATGATAAAAAGTATTTAAAACGTATTATAATGAAAAATATTGTGTAATGGCTGTATTTTTTTCATTATATAGATAACTATAGGAAGTATGTAAGAAATAAAAAGTGTAATTTCATATAACAATTCAACCCCACTTCACCTCCGTAGGGGTAGATTTTAGAAAAAAATAACCTATATTCATCGCCATACTTCAAAGTATTCCCATATTAGATTTCATTAACATTCAGTCCAGCTGTGTAGACGTGTAAGCGTAATAGACAGACAGACAGATAGAGTTACCGAAAGTAACTTTATTTTTATATTAGTATAGATGGTACCTGGTCCCCTTACTCAATACTATTAATATTTACTAAATTTTCAATCAAATTCAAAATCAAATTTCAATCTTTATCTCAATACTCAATACTATTCCGCTACCGACAGACATTTAATACTAATATTATCGCATAATAAAACAAAAAGGAGAAAAAAACAAAAAAACACGGATACACCGTTGCAAATAGGTACATAAAACATGAAACTACTGTAAACATTAGCTTGGGTTCAAATTGATTGATCATATGCCAAAATGAGCGCACCAAAAGTGCGAATTGGACATTTCCATTTCAACCGCGAAGCGCAAAACAAGTTAGGTACTACTGAAAGCTCGCAAATTGGTGCACCGTGCACTCAATTTGCATACGCAGTGTAAGCAAAAAATATACATAGGCTCACGGCACTGTACCTGGGGATGTAGGGTTCTGTAGCGGGAATAAAATTCGCTGGTGGTAAATTCCCATCGTGTGAGCTGACTGGCTAGCGACTACCCTCAGGCCGGAGTCGACAGTGCAGTACAGTAATAGCGACTTGTCGTGTTTCGGTAGTGCGCCTGAGAGCCACATTCCCTCTTCTCATTCTTCCCATGCTGTTGCTTCTGTCTGTCTTTACTTTAGAGGTATTCAGTTGTACCTCGGAAGAGAGCACCTCTAGAAGCACTTTGAGGCCTGATATATCGAAAACCAAAGACTGAAGCCTATTGAGTGCTCATAGCACTTCCACTCACACCAAAAATAGTAGTTTAAAAACACTGCGTCAATTGATTGTTATTTGTCATTACTAGGGACAGTGCACATATCCGTCACGCTTTGATTGGACGGTTATATGACGACCGATCACAAGCGTAGATTTTTATCTCGTCCCCTGCCCGCGCTAGTGAGTTCCGTTTGTATGAGAATTAATATTCATCGGCCATCAATAGGTTTTATGATCTATGCTACAGTGAGTACAAAGATACACCTGCGTTATGCTACGTATGTATATTGAAACCCTTTCCAATAAAACGCTTGGCATCTGCAGTGCAGTTACCTGAACCGTTGTCCATTATCCGAATGTAATTAAGGGTCTCCAGGGGTCGTGACTATAATACATAGCGATGTTATATTGCGAGACGGTCTCGATGTTATATTCCGGGAGCGTCTCGCATCGGTCTCACTATCAATACACACGAGTTCACGTGGCTATTAGTAATTCTATCGATTTTGATGTAGGTCTCCATATAAGGGATTAGGATTAGCTCTATTTTTAATAGAAAGATTTTGTTATATTAAACTAAGAGAAGGGAAACGTGAATTTTTAATATGAAGAAGTCATCGCTGCTAGACATTTGTAATACAAGAATAATTACCAATGCACCGTATCGCTGCCTTAAAATGTTAACTATGAGAATATGGGTTTGTTATGAATTATAAGGATTCTTTTAATAAAACAAATGTTCTGCAAAGATCTGCATTTTTTTACCAATGTTTATCTTAGTCTTGCAAGAAATTGACAGACAGACTTTGTCGCTCACCTACTAGTAGTGAAACCAAAGGACATTGATGTATGTACCGTTGAATAATGCAATTAACAGGTGAGCCGACAGCTTCAATTGCCATGTGTGTCTCGGTTCTCGCGTTAAGTGATAGATTATTAACAGTAGACACACAGGTAAGGTATTTAGGTGGTAAGCTCCCACCGTGTGAGCTGACTGGCTAACGACCACCCTCAGACCAGTCCCAGACCCAGTCTTCCGTCAGTAGCGACTTGTATTGTTCCGGCGTCTGAGAGCAAGTCTCTCTTCCTGCCCTTCCTATCCTTTATATCCTATCCCTTTCCCCTTTAAAGCCGGCGAATATTACCGACTACTCTAGTGTTGCGAGTATTCATTGCCGGCGATGACTACTTACCATTAGGTGTCTCGCCTGTCTGTACATTTGCTTACACATAAAATAAGATTACTTTTATTTCTAACATCACAGTCCGTTTTCTCCTCTGTCCTGTTGCGTATTGCGGCTTGTGGTTTCTCAAAGTATTTTTCAGCGATTTTGCCGTCTAACTAATATTACTATTATTATATTCTTAACTAAAATAACAAATAATAAACTAAACTAATGATTTTAAGAAAATCTGCTGGCCATAAATCCAACAACATCTTATATGATTGGGTTGGGATTAGGCCGTTTAGGATGTAGAGCATACCAAAGAAATTGACATACATACATAAAAACATTACCCTCTTTTCTTTGGCAGTCGGCTAAAAATGTAGATCTGTAAACTTTAATACATTTCGCGGATGTCATTATTATTCCTGAAAGTTCGCAAGTCATGTGGAGTTTTTACAAGCTTTCTTTTTCCTGTGCTGTCAGGCTTCCAGCTTCAAAGATGAGAATAACTCGTGATTAAATTTAATAAGAATTCTAAAAACTCTCACCTGATTCTTCTTCCACCTGGTGTTTTTCTACAGTTGTTACTACTTAAACTAAACTCAAACTCAATATTTTTATTCAACATAAGATGTTTCATGTACATACTCAATGAACTTCAGTTATTTATACATTTTTTGTTTTCGTCGGCTTTAGTCACCCTAGAAAATTCAAGTACGGTTGACCGGGCGAAAAACCCGGCGGAAAATAACTCTCGCACTCTTTTAAAATCAGTTGGATACATGTATATTTGCTTATTTGTTTATTGAACAAGTTTTTACAGTGCTTCAAATACCTACTCAAAAATATTTACCAGCTCTCATACTATAAGAAATCGCAACACATCTAAAAAGACCGGCACGAAATTTGAAAACAGCCCTCCGGTCTAAATTATGAATAACAGAAGTCAATCATCAAGATCAATAGAAGACTATCATCAAATTAAGTTGAGTTATGAGTTGAGTCATGGCGCTCATACATGCCATCTCATGTTTGATTTGAATCCTGTTGGATATCCATGTCCTACAGGGACTTAATTTCAGATTAATTGTTTTTAAATCTGGGTAAAATTTAGTTTCTTATCCTCTTATCTAAAATATTATGGATTTCTTATAGGTGTAAAAACAATTTTTTTTTTATTTTTCTTGAACAACTGTACTTCAGCAACTTTATTAAAACTATTTATTCACACCTACAGAACCCTAAAAAGGATGTTGAACATTTCTTAATCAGTATATTATACAACTAAACCCACGGGAGAGCAGATTGCAAGTAAAATTTTAAAATATCCGGATTTAAACATAAAATTTAGTGCTGTAGAAAAAATATAGGAATTTTGGAGAGTCATATATTATTCTGGTTGAAACCAGGTCAACCCTTGTATTTCACACTGAATGTGAAATCGAGATTTTGTATGAAAACATGCGATATAATAGCGTAGACTTGCATTTATTCTTTGTCAGAGGAAGTATGAAAAATGTAGCTTGATTTATTCACAATTTTAACACATTTGTATGATTAGTGTATACTGTATAATGAAAATGTAATTTTAAATCTCGACAAAAAGAGTGGTGTTAGTGTTAGTTGGACATGTGTGCCTATGTCTAATGATGGCATCGTATCTCAAAAATGGATAACCGATTTAGATTTAGTTATTTTCGTTCGGTCGAAAGAGCTCTCGAATGATCGAAGAATATCTGTTTAACAGTTGAAAGAACATTCGTTCTAGTCGATGAAGGCATGTGAGCAATTACCGAGTGTGATCGATTCGAAACCTAAATTGTTACTTATACTAACCTTGACTTATTTTTAAAAATTTAAGCCGAGCGAAGAGGCAGGCGGGCTACTACTTACTATCAGTAAATAGTCACCGCTGCCAATGACATATGCAACCCCAAATTTACAGTAGAGCTGTTATCTGATCTCGTTGAAATGACTTCAGTGAAACTGAATATATTGTTTACACGATAAAAACGGAATGCTACATATTTTGTCGGATCGATATTTTTTACTGGATCTCGAATACTGTGATGTGTGATTTTTGTCATACAACTACATACGCCATCATCGAAACCTTATACAATAAAACCTGTAAATGGACTGCTGTGTGAACGTACCGTAATCCGTCATTGCCGGAACTGACTACTTAACCTGTTCCCCAGCTACTTACTTTAACGGAAATATATACATAACTATAATCCACTTAGTCGCAGGTGGACTATGTCACTTCATTAAACCCATGCTATAAGCTCGAGGTTGCGAGCTCTGCGATCGATCGGCCCGCGACCTTACGTATAGGGCAAACAGAAGCGACGTCTGGCAAGGACGAGGCGCGGATGCAATACCTGTTCATACCAATATACTTTCATACAAAAGTAGCAGAAGTCAGTAGAAGTCGGCAAAAGCAGCAGCATCACCATAGAAGCGTTCGCTGATTAAGCGAATGATGTCTGAATGACTCAGGCTGATTTGAGGATCTTTTTTACGAGAATATTTCTCAAGGAGTATAACTTGAAAGCGAATTGCGAATAGTTAACTTGAAAGTTCAAATTATGAGGATGAAGGGTTTTTACGTGAAAATAATGGACGGTCATGTGTTCTTGAGCAGCCTATCTTGACTAATAACCATTTGGTCTATTTAAAGAACCCACAAGATTATAATGTAAGAATTTAAGAAGAAAAATAAAAATGTGTACTCTTAACATGTAAAAATAACATCATATACTTTTTTATGTTTAAGCCTAACGAAGAAGCAGGCAGCTGGTAAGTAGTCACCGCCGGACGTTTGCAACCCCATAGGAGCCGCCAATGCCACGCCGGCTTTTAATCACCGTATCTTGTCATCGCTTGACGTCTTTTCTGTCTGGTCCACGCTACAGAGCCGCCCATGGTGCTGTTACCCGCCCCTTCTGTCATAGAACAGAACAGTTGTGTAGTTAGACTGGGCGCGACATAACAATGTTTATTTAGTTAACTTTGTATCGCTTATTTATGTATGGAATGCAGACTATGAAGCCTATTGACTGCTCATAGCACTTCCCCTCGCACGACGATTAGTAGTTTAAAAACACTGCTTCAATTGATTGTCATTGGTCATAACTAGGGATAGTGCACAAAATAAGTTAGTATTTCATAGAAAATACTATGAATACAAAGTGATTTCTTCGATCACTAGCCTTAAATCTCGTAGCAAAATATGATCTCATAATTCAAAACTACGCGACATATCTTATTTAAATCAATATTCGCTGAATTTTAAGCTCAACTGTTGCATTTTTTTCGTCCTTTCATCCCACAGTAGCAAGGTTAAAAACCTTTCCCTTCATATTATTAGACACACTTTTAAAGTTATCGTACTGTAAAAGTGCTAAGCAATAATTTGACTTTAATAAAAAAGTTATTAGAAATTGCTGGATTATTATATCTGTTGAAAGATACCACATGATTTCGTGACTTTTACATATCGACGCTGGAAAGCATAATTGTCGCATCTCGAAAAAATGCAAAACTTGAGTTATATGTATACACTATTAGAATTATAAAAAAATGAATTGGGTCTCATTTTCCTAGGATAAAAAAAATGTTGTATATCTATTTTTAATTTCAAATGAAAAAATGATGAAAATGAGACCCAGTACATTTTATTTCAGAATCTAAAGATCAATTTAGCATTTTTTCGAAATACGACTTATGCTTTCCAGCCTAGATATAGCCAAGATAGATACATGAAGTTCTATCTATAATTTTTTTATTTTGTAATAAAATATAATAGGATTGCAGCTAAAATGGAAAGAATGGAAACATATTTTTATTATACACTCGTAGCTGCTATTATTACAACGATAAAATCCTACTATATTGTTGGCGCGTCCGCGTTCTACCCTGCATTTATCAAACAAACAACAGACGGCTCTACCAAATTTATTTTTCCTTCATTATGAAGTTTCATGTCCAAATATCGTTTATTTGCTACTGACCTACTAACCCTACAATATAACGCACCTAATTATATGCCAGGGTTGGAATTTTTAACCCGCTGAGAATCCTTGAAAGTTTTTCCGAGGATGAGCTTCATGTAACTACTGTAGTTAAAAACTTGGGTCAGTTGTTGCCGTGTTTCCAGTTTATTTTGTTTTTGTTTTTTTTTGTATAAGCCAAACGAAGGAGCAGGCGGGATACCTAATGGTAAGTAGTCACCGCCGCCCTTGAACATATGCAACACCAGAGGAGTCGTCAATGCTCGATAGTTTTAAAGGAAAAAGGGATGAGTGGGAAGAGGGACTCTGACTCTCAGACGCAATACCGGAACTACTACTATCTACATCTATCTCTGTCTATCTTGGTACTTACACGCTGGTATGGTGTGTAGTTCGCAATGGATCACCTGGGCAGAATAAAATAACAGCGTGTTTGTGAAAATATATTCACTACGTTTTGCTCGCAGTTCGAAGTTCGAACGAAGTTCGTTCATATTAAAATGTAACAAAGTGTGTAAATGGCGTTAGCATTGCACTGTTTTTAAATGTTAAATATTGATATAAAAAGTATGCTTTATATTGTTCGATAGCTCATACCTAATTTTATCACAATCAGCCCAGTGGATATGTAATTATTTCGAGAGATAAAAAATAGATTCTTTGCTACATTTTTATTATATTTACATATAGATTTCCACCAGAAATATAATTTTATAATAGATTTAATTTAAACAGAGATATATAAAGGAAACAGTTTAGTATAAGCCCATTGGATTATATTTTTAGCTTTGTAATCATTGCTCTTTTTAATAAATTTATCATAGAATATTAATTTACCGAATAGACACGCTTCATAGCGATAAATTCTCAATAGCCGGAGTTTTAATTGCCGGTAGGTTTTTAATTGGGCTCTTTACCGGGGCGAATCAATCTAGTGTGCAGTTCGAACCGCGATCGGAATACATTCTCGTTTTCAACAAAGAGAATTGTGGGTTTAATATTGCTACTTTTGTCTGCAATTTATATTATCAAGCGTGTTTTTCAGTTATAATTCAATATGGACCATGGTAAACTAAATGTGCTAAACATATCCTTGAGGAGTGTAGGTTTGTTAACATGCACTCGACCGCTTGCAGATCGCGCGTATCCGTGCTTCAAAAATGCGTAGTATGGTTAGAGGCAGGACATAAACAATAGGCTTCACAGTCTATAGGTCAAATACATTTTGCCTGTAATCGATTGTAAAAACAGTGGCTCAAAAATCTCTTCTTTTACGACGTGAACCTTCACCAACAATTACCATAGACTAAATGATACATATCGTAGACTCGAAAACGCCTTATACCCTGGAATATTTGATATAAAAAAGATTAATCGTTTAGCCTATTTCGCACAGAAAACTTGATGTTATCGTTCTTGAATTCCAGTTTAACTTAACCGACGATCGAACAAAGGGCATTGTTGCTCGTGGCCCCAGATTAGTGTTTCATCTCGAGCCCGCTGCATTGTTCGAGTTATCAAGTATTGCTCGGCTCGACTTCAACATTTAGAGCGATTTTTCTTAGACTAAATAACAGTGTAATTTATTTCTCGGCTGGTTTTACGTGGCGATGAGTATTGTTTCATTTTAACTCCCAATTGAACAAATGGGAACATTTAAATACCGACGCAAACAACCAACAAACAAACAACTCCCATGTTAAACGCATGTGGATCAATTTAAATGTGTTAATTTTATGCGGGGGGATTATTACGGTGGTTCTTAGCTATATTTGGCAATAATATGTCCCGTGGTTAGCAGGGCTACATTTTTTATTATGACTAGCTGTGCCAAGCGATTTCACCTGCTTTAATTTGGGGAAAACATATATTCCCGTTTTTCCATTTTCCATTGATGCTGAGCATCTATTGGTCGTAGATTGATGTTATATAGCCTTCCTCAAAGAATGGACTCCCCAACGCAAAAACATTTTTTTTAATGAATATTGCTAACCGACAAGTGTCAAATTATATATTGTAAGTTGTATAGTTTGCTCAATAAATCATTTGTTTGCTTGTTTGAATTCAAACCAGTAGTTCCTGATATTGGCGCGTTCAATCAAACAAACAGAAAAATCTACAGCTTTATCATTATAATGATGTTAGTAATATCATGATTTAAGGTATAAACAATAGAGAGTTTATCTTTCTATCTATCTATCGATTTCGACCTAATGATTGGGTATGGGTTAATGGGTTAACTATTTTAAAACTGTTTAAATAGTCACAGTTTATAACTTCTTTTAAGCTGGTAGATCAAATGTAACAAATTTTGTACTTGTTTTTTCCTATCACTGACTTGGTTCGATGTGGATTGATGTAAATAAAACTCAAAGAAAAGACTATCATACACGTGGACTTAAATAAACCTATAATATAAAATAACACTTTTTATAAGGTTATGGCTCGCTTCGAACAATATATAGGATTTTATAAATCACAATACGTAATATCATATAAATAGATCTTCACATATAATTTCACTTTAAATTACCTAATTGAGCAATACATTGCTTTACAGCTTATGGCTATTTAAGTACTATTTTCTATTCTCTGCCATTAGTTAAAGTAGAATCGCTGTAAGCTGACATTTAGTGGACTCGAGCGAAGCTTATGCAACAAACAATTCGAACTTCAATGTAGCAAAAGAGCCTTTATTTAATTTTATTGTATACTAAGTCATAATCCGGCTTATACATAAATAAAAATAAATAAGAAACTTAATGATTGATTATATATTATACTGCAAACTGTATAAACTACACAACAAAATCATTCCCGACCGAGGCCGCAGCCAGGCCACCTTAGATTACTTACAACAAGTTAGGCTGTTTTTCATTAGAACGAAGAAGAAGTTGTACACATATATCGAAAACCAAAATTCGTACCACTCGTCTGACTGAATCTAGACTTATAAATTCTGTGATAAACTGATTTTGATTTAGTAAACAATACAAGTGCTTATTTGTAACAAATCTTTGATGCCTTGCATCGTACAAAAGGTATACTTAACTTGTTGCTTCAGATATCGTAAGTGTTTCATCTCGAGCCCGGTATTGTTTTTGAAGTATCGCTCGAATCGACTTCATGCCAGAGTTTTAAGCGCAAACTTAACATTTCACTGAATACGCAACTGGAGATCGGATGAGTGTAAGTATTCTAATTGAAAATCATAAGGAGCCATTAAAAACAAGTCATATTTTCGAATAAAAAGCGGTGTATCGTAAAGAAACCCATAGCATATCTTGCTATTCCAATGGCAATTCCATTTTAATTTCCAATTTGTGGTCATTGCCACCTACATATATTTGTAATCTACTCGAAGTAGAACAGAAAGTATTATATGAAGAGAAGAATCAACATGTAAGTTTCTGCGAAGAGAAAAGAAATGTCAAGTCGATCACAGATGCGTTGCTACTAACAATGATTTTAGGCAAATTTGACCCACAAATTCCTATGACTACGTACTAGGATCATGGAGAAATAGAAATTCATTTAGCGCCTTAGTTAAGCCAAGTAAAACGTTTATAGACTGCTGAAAATCTTGTTGTACAAATAATTATTATTACGTAGTGGAAAATAGATCTATGGACATATACATATGTACTTTTATGAGCGACTTGTCTCTGTGTGTGTCATTGTATTGTAGTTATTATTATAATAACAAGTATATGTCTCCTTTCTTTCTTTCTAATAAAATTTGCTTTACTTTGTAAATAAACATTGAGACGGTTTTAGTCACATGATGAAGAAGCAGAGCTTTATTTTTCCAGTATTAGTGAGTTAGCTTCAAAGCCACTAATGATTTATCGGTCTAACTGCGGCAATCAAGCTTATTTTTGTGTACAGTATCGTACCGCAGTAATTCAGGCGCATTGGCCAATCAGCTCTGCAAATATTGGACGATTGCGGAGAATGGTAATGAATGTGTTTTGGCTTAAAGAAATTATATTGTTTCTTTAATATTGCAGGTTTATTTTAATAACAGTAAAGTTATTTTATTTATATTGTCATTTGGTTGGAAAGTATTACTAACTAGGTTAAAAAGTTTGTCTCTAAACTTGACATATTACTTATAGACCTATTATTTAAATTATTTAGAACTTATACAATAGCCGGCATGAACGCACGCACAATGCTGATTGGTCACTTGGTGACGTCGACCGCTCTAAAATACGCTATTGGTTCCATTTATTCAATCGAGTTTGATGATCGTCGTCTAATGAATAGATTGATTTGTCGATGAGTGTTGTTTATTGGGCATGATTTATTCTGTGCTATACTTTCGTGTTAATTTTATAGAAAGTGATGTTTTATTATAAAAATATATATAAAGCCAAGAACATACGTTTAAAAAGGTACAACCGATAAACAATGACATATTATGTGTTCTTTTAGTAGCTATGTTCCATTTAAGACATAATCGAAAATACAGAAATGAAGGTGGTAATTAATGCTGATCTTTTAGAGAAGATAACACTTAAAGTACTTTTCGGAGCATAGGCATCTATGATTTAGATCAACGACACTTTTCTCGTAAGTTCGTAAGTTAAGTTAGTTAAGTTTTCTTTAGTAACCTTACTGGTGGTAAAGTTTCATTTTGTCACTGTAAGAGCCACCCTCAGGTCGAAATCTACCATTAATATGGACTTGTTATATGCCGGTACTGCGCCTGAGAGTTAGAATCCCACTTCCCACCCTCTCATCCTGTTGCGGTCTCTTTGTCGGCGTCTTTGCTGGTATGTTCTCAAGGCGTTGTGGCTTTCTAGGAGCTCGACGTCACGACGCCCGCACCTTGCCCGGAAGATCGTGGACGTGCATCGTAAATCCCGTCTTTGCGTCCTCTGGTACTGCAAATGTTAATAAGCTATAATGATTAACATCCGATGGCTCACCTGCCTTTTCGCTAGGCTTAAACATAAAAAAACTTATAAACTTATTTTATTTCTATTTTACGGGGTGTGTCATTCATATAGCGATAAAAGAGCGTGTCAAATGAGCCTCAATAAAATTATATAAATCTGCGTAAACTTTTATTTATTTACGATTCCATATACATGTTTTATAAGCAGTAATAACAAAGTAGTATAAATTTGGGCCTAAAAAGATTCCGGATGATTTTTTTTATGTACTTATGCCTAAGCCACCACCTATGGATATTTGCTATACCTTCCAGACGATACGCCAATATTACTCCGTTTTTAAGGAAAATATGGAATTTAAGATGCAGAGACATTGAAACAGGATGAGAATAGTGGGAAGAGGGAAGCTGGCTCTCAGGTATACTACCGAAACATGACAAATTGCTATTGGCGGTGTCTCTTCGTTAGATACAATCGTAAAAAAAGGGTAAATCTGTCTAGGAAGACAGATTTACTTTTACATTTCGCACCCCTAGATCTAAACTATTGGAACTCAAACATAAATGTCGCTCAAAAAATTTCCCATCAGATAATATTGCTATAAAAGGATATTTGAAATATAGACGAAACATTTATCTACAATGTTTTTTCCCCAGGGATCAGATTGCCGATGTGTGAGTTGTCCAAAGGTCTTTGGCGATTATATATTTGTTTAAGGAAAACATTGTAAGGGCATCTGCATGTTCTGTCAGGCTCCGCACAACTTTATAATTCTCTTTTTATCGAATATCTCATTTAAATATTTTTTTAATTTGTACAAAGTCGGTGTTTTTTTTATTCAAAAGTTTTTAGTTTTGAAAATATTATTTAAGCTGAATGGTTGTCTGACATTTGTATATTGGATGGCATACGTTAAATGACCCGTTTTACAAAACGTGAGGGTCGATGCACCTGTATGAAAAGATTCCAGACTTTGAACCCTCTCTGTTAAATGCACCAGCTTGAATTCATATTCCATTTCACATTACGAATTTTTATTCTGCTGCGTCAATGTACGCAATATTCTAGTGCACTCTGTGAAGGCTCCAAATACGAGTAGGCTTTAGTTTTTGAATTCGCTATAAAATACAGATAAAAAACTGAATTTAATTTTCAAATATGTTTTTTATTAGATTATGCTGCTACGTGGTCCGTGGGACTATTCTTACAAATGTTAAGGACTATTCAGCTCTATGGTATTGTCAATCTTTTTTTTTGGAAAAATTCAAAAAATACCTAAAAAAGTAATATTTCACTTTTATTAAAGAAAAGTTAAAGATTACTTTTATCTGGATTCACAAGACTCTAAAACTGTGGGCCGCGGTAGTACCAATTGTGGGGTTTTGCCATGAGGCTGTGTGTCACCGACCACACTGTGTCGTTGTGATTGCTTGCAAAACGCGCGTATCCACATTTATTGTTCAAAGTCGATGTTTACGCACTGCCCTAAAGTTGAATGGCAGAAAATGCTTTTTAGCATTAAGTCCGCCTTTTGTTCTTAGACAATATGTATATGGTAGAATAAAGAATAAATAAATATCGAAAGATATAATATAATATTTTTAGGTATTTAGGATGACAAACGAATACATTATAAAAATTAAAAGAACACTGGTGATTTTCTTGCCAGCATTTTGCATGTTAGATCGTTTAGCAATATGCAAAAATAAAATAAATACTGACAAAAAATACCTGCAAAAATGTAGGATGTTGAGTGTTGAAAATGTTTTATAAGTCGTATAGTTACCTGACAATTAGAACAGAACGTTAAGGTCAATGCACCCGTGTAAAAAGATTCCAACCTTTGAACTCTCTCCGTTAAAAGCACCGGCTGGAATTCAAATTCCATTTCAGCCTATGATTTCCATTCGGCATCGTCTGTGTTCGTAATGTCGAGTGTACTCCAGGGAGGCTCCTAATACGAGTAGTTTCGAATGGTATAGCATTTTGAGGCATTTCGTTTGTACTTTTTAACTTAACCAGACAAACAGTCCATTTAATATTAGAGACGAATGGAGGCTGTCACTTACAAAATACACTACTTGGTACTTATGGTCAGGCAGCCTTCATTACATTAGGCTTATGCATAAAAAAAGTTAGAACTACCGAGTAATTAAATCCTTCTGATCGAACCATATTGGCTCAACGACTACTATTCTTCTAATACTCTACTCAGTTATAAGGTTTTTTTTGGCACCGTTTTGGTAGGGAACCCTAAAAAAGTAATAGGTGAAGGGCTACCACCTGATCGAACCATATTGGCTCTACAACCTGAAATTTGAAGCTAACCTTAAAAAGTGGAGTAATCATTACTTCTTTCTTACTACGCAGTTCATTCATCCCTTGGAGTTCGTCGCATGCCCTTACACTCCCGTTTTTACTCTAATCGCGGCTTTGTTCCCTCATACAAATGCGTCTCGACGCAGCAGCACTTTGACCCGACATCATTAGTGTGTTCATGCCTTAAAATTTTCTTTCCAACTTCTTTTATGATACGTTTTATTTTGTTGGACACATAAAGTGGCAAGCATTCATAAGATTTAATTATGTAATAGTATGAATTCACGCCTTCACTACTCTATCGAACGTCACGTTTTGTACATACATTACCATAAAAATAATAACAGGGTAATAGGGTAAGTATATTGTATAATTTTTTTTCCCGAGCGATATTAAAAATAATTTTATGGTTTATGGTTTCATACCGGACGACCTCCCCGACACGAAGAGAACACTTTGGTAATTTCAAATGGGCATTGGTTGATTATTAATGTTACAAGAACACGACGTAGAAGAATGTGAGAATTTCTTAAATATAAAGGCTATTTTTCCCATTTGTGACCGTGAAGCATGTTTTTTGTTTAGGTAGTAAAATATGTGGAAGCCGGCTCATACACTAGGCGACCATCTTAGTCCACAAGAATAGTGACGCATCTGCGATCGTCTTTTTTTTATTTTATTTTATGTAATAGCCAAACGAAGAGACCGGCGAAATACCTGGTGGTAAATATTCACCGCCGCCTATGAACATTTGCAACACCAGAGGAGTCGTCAATGCTCGCCGGCTTAAAATGTTATGTTACCAAAACTGTACGAAACTTCCAAGGAAATTTCCACAGGGTGTTACCGAAATAAGCCGTAATAGCATCCCTCAGTCAGTATAACTATTATCATAGGAAAGGGTGTGCCTTCCAGGGGCGAAATTATTTCGTTACGCAACGCCCTAAGATATTACCGGTAGAGATTACACTTTGGGGCATCTTTCATCAGCCCTTGCGAACTAATATCATGAATTTAATCCAAGACTAAAAGTAGTTTTAGATTATTTAGGTACAAAACATATGCAATATGTTAATGTATTTCGTAAATTAGGTGGATGTAGTTATGGGTAATTAATTTTATTTTTCACGTTAACTATCCCAATTAAAACACATAGCTATGAGTAATTTATTTATTATTATGTGATATATTATACAAGGTGTTTCGTCGAGATTTTGTAGACCTTATAGTTGTGCAAATTAACGATTTTGATTTTGTAAATACTCCAATTTGAACCGTTTTGTATTATTTAATATATTTAATACGTTTAATACAACCTTGATGTATTAAACCAATATATTTAATACAACCTTGAGTGTCCCTTGAGTGGCCTTGTGGCTTCTATAGTTAGACGACTCGGACACTTTATTACTACGATAGGAATGGATATGTCAGCGGTGAACATAAAATCGATTAAACCTCAATTCTGAACAGTACCCTTAGTACAAGTTTTCTCGTTTTCGACTACTCGATCATCGAAACGAAAACTTCCGTTTGCCACTCATTGATTGGCTGAGAGCATCGGGGTCATGAAGTCGATGGTTCGCTCAGCCAATAAAACAGGCGGCTAAAATTACGTGAAATCAGGAGCACTATACATTTTTTTACGTATAAGACTTATGAAGAGCCAGACGGGCTACCTGATGGTAATTAGTGTGTTTAGTGATTCCATACGCGTTTGAGATGAATGACATTTCATATCGTTATCTCATTGATGTAAGTTAATGTGAATGTAGTTAAAAAAATCAGTGACAGATAGAGATTCATGTTTGAACCATATCGTCTGTGTTCAATTTTCTAAAAGGTGCGGAACTCTAAAAATAGTAGTATTGAAACAAACCAGAGTTGGCACCACCCCAGCATTATGGCCTATGTCTACATTAGTAAGTGACTGAAAGATTTCACACTTTCACATTTCACACTCAGTACTATTAAAAAGTCTTTGTGATGTGCATATCGGTATCTTTTGAAATCTTTTTTTGCTTCTAATGTAGCGTACAGTTTTCTTATTTTAGACTACGCAAGAAAAGGCAATATTTATCAGATAGTTATACAGTCTATTCATGTTACTTAAACTGAAGTATTACGATCGGTCCTAACCACATTCATGTAGACAGTATACTAACGTAAATCACAACTCGTACTAGCTTTATAAACGCATTTATGTATGTATCTTGAGTAACATACAAATGGCCTCAGACCTCGGTTCAGTTTGAGATTGTATGTGAATGTACCAGTGCCCCAGTGAATAATTTACTTCAGATGGCCTCTACAATAGCATTCATATACATAAGAAAAGTAGAACAACAAAATACTTACATGTAATAGGGCGATAATTTGTGTCACAAACATCCTATTTTGCTGCGAAAATTGGTATTCGTAATATTTTTTTTACTTATAGGATACAATTTATATCAAAATTCAACATTTAACTTGTATTGAATAGTTAACGCCCATTATTAGCGTTTTATATTTTAGCGCGAGCGAATTCGAGGGCAGACGCTAAATCTAATTAAAACCTTAAATGGCTGCAATGTAGACAGTATTAGTCAACTGTAACTACAGTTTATTGCGCCGCGAAGTTTATACTAGGTTGTAAAATTACGTAATCTTACTGAAAACACGCGTAACTTACTGTTAGATTACGGTCATTTGATAGGTTACGGTAAAGTTACCAGCGACGGTAAGAAGTATTTTTTTTCCACTTCAAAACGAATAAATTGCAGGTTGTTCAAATTCTTAAATTCTTTTCTATACACTTGTAAAGATAAAAAAGCAAATTCTTCGTCAATTTAATTAATGATTATTTTTTTGATATTGATGATGATGAGGAGGAGCAGATTATATCATGATGAATCTTCTGAAAATTTGGATTCAAACATAAACATTCAAATAACTTGATTGATTATTTAATATATTACAATAATACACTTTTGTTTCTTTTAATATTCTATTTTTTAAATATTTCAATTATAATATTTTACTAGACGCTATTTTTTACAGAGTCCCCCGACGAATATGATTTGCTTTAGCTTTTTGTAATTACTTTAAAATTTCTATTTAGAATTTGGTGAACTTTA
>DWNK01000047.1:0-16621 GCA_018250315.1 Hyalothyrus neleus pemphigargyra | reverse complement strand
ATGATTCCATTAGTATATCTCATAATCGCCCACCTCTAATCTAAAGTAAAAGATACATAGCCATCTACCATTGAAAGTAAGATTCTGGTAACTATTTCATACCTCCAGTATCGGCATATAAGCAGCAATTGACAGTCCCCCTCCCCCCACCATACATTCTTATTCTTACATTATGGTTATGGCATCATGCAATTTGCGCAACGCCACCAACAGTGATATGACTTTTATTTTTGCTTGCTTTTGCAAGTTACAAACAATAATATACTTGTTACTTTAGTACAAAGGATCTGATTTCATTTAAGTTACACATAATCCCAGTCACCGGAATGTTACAAAAGTTTAATATGACTTCTTGGACTTGCGTCCGCGGTTGTTTTCGACGCTAAAACAATAATATTTCTCTTATAAACTACACTTTTACTACTAAATACTAACTATAATTAGCTAACTAAATACTAACTATAATTAGCTGTCGACCAAATCCCCGCGTATTGAATAATAAGTTACTGGAGATAGACCAAGTCACTGACAGATCTTATATTAATATTGGGTTCGCGTTAAATGTCATTTTCATACTTATTCTTATCTCTACTAAGCTATCCGTCCTCCCATAGATAGCTTTCACGGGTAAGTTTACCTACTGTCGATAAGTTTATTGGGTTGGTAAAATAAAGGATAGATAGATTTTTCTATCTCTAGCAGACCAAATTCAAAGATAACAACAAACAAACAACAACAACACAATAACAAACTCAAATATTGGGAACGGCCGTTGGCGATACTGCTGCTACGAGATCGAAATGTTTGTCAAATTTGAATAAAAAATTAAATATGTCAAATAGCGATGGGCGATCGTTACTAAAACCAATAGAATTATTCGAATATTTTTAACAATTGATATTATTCGAATAATCCTGTTATATTATTATTAACATTTTCTTTTTTTTCACCGTCACCTCAATACAATAAAATTATTCGAATTTATACTTTTATTCGAATACATTTATCTTGCGTCGATTGTTATTCGAATATTTTTTGTTAACAACGAATAATTCGTTAGTCGAATACTGGATTGTTCGATATTCGAATTATTCGAATATTTTAATTCCAACGATCGCCCATCGCTAATGCCAAAGTAACCAACTTAACTCCCATTCGCGGTCCAAACGCGGTCAAGGGTCAGAACTCTGTTTACACAGAAATATGTTGAAATTGATACCGAAGTAACCAATTCAAGTATTCAAATCAAGGCAGAAATTTAAACCAAAACAATATACTGCTGATATTATGCATAAATATCTACTATGGTAGAAATTGCCTACATAGTTCATTTATACGCAAGTTGAGCCGGAATGTCTCCATTAGGTCAAATTGACGTATATTTTGCTATTTATAATTTTAATTTCACTTTATATATTATTTTACTTTATATCTGCACAGACAAGAAAACAAATCGACTCAAACAACTCCTCTCATGCAACGCCGTAACGAGGAGTACGAAGATCCAGTTTACGACCCACAAGAGTAAGTCATTACACCTTACTAGCTTCGCATATACTAGTATGTACAACATGTTTACCATTATGAAGGAAAAGTAGTGATAGCTTAGTAGTTACTAGTTAATAATTGCGGTCTCCCACTCCTAGAGATTTTGGCTTCAATCCCAGGAATGCTCTTCGATATTCGAAATCATGGGCATTCGAGGATTAATAATTATCGCATGTAACTTTCACAATAATAAAAAATAAAATAATTAGCTTGGGTAACTTAATTAAAGTCATCCAAAGTGCCTCATTCTGGCGCAGTTGGCAGAGTTGGAGAGCAGTGATGAGTTAACATTCTCGTAAAAGTTCAATTCAGCATATTCATCGTTATCACCAAAATGTAATGCACATACTCGTATTTACATCCAAATAAAACTTGAGACTCTTGTATGATTGGACTCCAATCTCGGAAAATCTTCAGATTGCGAAGCATCATGGGATAGTCTATCGCACTCACTAGATTGTGAAACTTCACGCTCTTTAGGAAAAGTTATGTGTATCTTCAGTCAAAATGAGTTTCAAATTCGCTCGTTTGTGATTATCACAATTATCAGTGCGTGCCTGGAACTCTGGATTGGGTGGCCGAATGATTTATTTAAAAATCTTTTCTCGAACTTACGCTCACTTAGCATGCATTCATCGCACTGATGATACGGCAGGAGATTCTAGAGTGGACATAAAAGTAGATACTATACATATTATATTGTTAATTTAATTCTAAATCCTTAAAATGCACATTTTTTCTTTTAGCATCTTACTGATTTAATAAGCTATCTTTTTCCAGCTTCACATTTTCGCGTTTCGTAGTTATTAGAGTGACGATTTAATTACTTACATCCTTGTAGCAGGAGAATCAGACCACTACTACCATGATAAAATCAATAAAAATACTTAAATTATTTTATCAAAATATCCCCTTTCATTTTTAAAGTAGAGACACACGGGCATTATACGGCGGTCGTTTGACTTGCAGTTGACGGTCACTCGTAAATTAAACCTTTTAATGATACGGGAAAATACTCTAGCCGAATAAACTCAAGTAAAACAATTACAACAAAGAATATTTTATATTCTTAAGAATATATAACATTTTAATTTTTATTAATTTAATGATAATATAATTGCATTTTTATTGGTTGTAAGTAACCACCAAAAAGGAGACGCCCATTTCTCATTATTACGCCCCAAACTTAGGCTGCAAACAAATGTTAATAAATAAGGAAAAATATCAATTTCAACGTCCGAAAATATTAATTACATTATCAATTGCATACAGAAATAAATTAGGTACAACTGTCAGGCTTTTACAACACACAAGTGTAGAGAGTGTAATAGAGATTAAACTTGCATTGATTTAAACAATGCAGAAGACACTGCGAAATATAGATACTGAATTATAATTACAACATAAACAGGCATTACACACGGTAACGCGGAAAACATTTGTTCATGTAAATAATTGTCGTTTTGACACTTGGCTGTTCAAGCGATATGGACTTCCTATTGGAATTCGTACAGATCTTCTAGGCTATGATTTTTTTCCTATAACCTCAAATCACAATATCTTTAGATTTGCAATTGCAGATTTTAATAATTAGTTGTTTTAATTTAAAAAAAGGGATTTTTTTTCCACTGCGAATTATAGCTGTAAATTCGGATCCCATGAATGGGGGTTATTCCCGTTGTCACACACATTGTGAATCAAAAAAATCCATAAATGGGTACCTTTATGAATCAATTGTAGGTGGGGATTCTATGACTCGTTCTATGCTCAAACTTTTAAGTAATAAGATTGATTGTGGATTGTGTGTGTGATTATAGATTAACATCTTATCGCCGTAATGCACGTAACTCCAAAGACTACGTTGGATAACGAGGACTCGATAGAGTTGTTGTGGAGATGAAGGTACTTGTTTAATGTTATTCAAAATTGTGCGCAAATAGGAATATTGTTGATCACTTTATCCCAGCATAAAAATACAACTATAAATTGCGTTTAATATGTTATATGATTTTGGAAATGTTGTCAATATATTAATACTACACCACGTTCCTGTAGTGCAGCTAATTAAATCGTCACCCTGTATGTTCACGGCACTTATGATTTACCTGACCTTACTTATTCCATACAGGTCAAAAATAGACCTCAGTGAACTAATTTATTTTTTTCGCATTCCAATGATCTATTTAGATGTTCTCACCTTTGTATTCGTTCATGGCACTCATGACGCGGCGTTGATCATCCCAATGTGACAAATTTATTCCATTCGAATAAAAAAAGACATTACTTTCATATCATCCAAATGATTTATCTACTTTACCTTCACTCGAAACCACGTGAATGAAACTCACTTTTGATCATGGCACTCATATAACTGAAGGAATGTCTAGTATGGGGCTAGGCTTTATCATTCCATTTGGTTTAAAACTGAAAAGTTTTTTGTTCTAGATGTTACATAACAAGTGGCGTTTTGTGCAACTGTTTCAAAAAAAGCCGCTCATCACTATCCAGGTAATATATTATTGTAACAACGGCCATTTTAATCCAAATACGAAGCCTAAGATTGTAAATGTAACAATCTATCTTATCTGTCATATGCTCGTATGGATGTACGAACGTAGCTCAAAAACTACTAACCAGATTTTGGCAAATTAGGTATCAATCTTATCGTATTCATTATAACATGATACAAAAGAAAAATGCTAACTTCAACTAGTTCCACTATAAAAAAAAATATCATAATATTATATCAAATCATATCTATTAAAATGGGTGCCGTTTGACAGATCTATAAAAATAAAATAAGGTTGTTTGAAAAATTTGTCATGAACTTAAATAATTGTTAATTTTCGAACGATCAAAGAAAAGGAGAAAAAGTCTTAAAATATAAGGTTCTTTGCTTCTTTGACGTAGTAAGGTAAGCTCTTAAGAAGCAGGGAACCAGCATGCTGTAGCAAAGTAGATATTTGGTACAGCTTTTATAGTTAGATGATCGAGGAGGTAAGGCGAAGCGAAGCGCGAGGCGTGAAGTGATCCTCGCGATTTCATTGAAGCAATGTGTAGTTGAATGCACAAATGATATGCGAAACGGCCCTCGTAGCCTCGGTAGAGGTTGAAGAACTATGGTAATTACTTAAAGGTAATGTGACTGTACACTGTCGAGCGAGTTCACTCATGTCTCGACCAAAGCTATCCTACGAGACATACATTCATTGGATGTTGTGCAGAGACGAGGCAAAACATTTTCGCACGTGTCCAGTATCTCGCTCGAGAATGTAAAGTCGCTATAAAGTAGCTTGCATGCTTATTTGGTACTGGTAGTACTGCTATAACATAAAAAATACCACACAATGGGCACTGCTATCAATATATTTTGCTGCGCGTATCTATATTTCTGTTCCGGTTGTAACTCGAAAATTCTTGCCCTTTATTTGGCTGGTTACCCATTAATGTATTACGGCAGGAGTCGGCAATCAGTAAAAATATGGATTGAATAATGTTACAAAATAATTCTGTTCCAATTAAATCTTTTAAATTAGAGCTTATTCATTTTATGAATTTTGGATTTTTATTTCACATATTACGTATTACATTTAAAGTAAAAATCAAATAGAGAAACCGTCAAGATGATTAAAAATATAGTATTATAGAATAATAAAATAAAAAGAGAGCTCTTAAATTCTATATTAATATATCTACCGAGGGAGCGCAAAGTGTGCTGCCAGCAAAAAGTATAATAATATATACATCCTGACAAGTACACTTTAGCACTCATCATATCTTAGCCGAGAGTATCGTCTTAAGATCTAAGCCCAAATGGGTTGACACTCTGTTGACTTGTTGCTAATAGGGGGCGGAGGTTCCCTGACTTGCGCGCGCAATCGTGGGCGTAAAGTGAGTTATATTTTTATTAAGGCATTCGCAACTGTAACTACACGGGGTACTGATTAATAGAGTAAATATTGACATATCTAACGTAATTTAAAATATGTATCTTAATGCAATCCGAAAAAAGCGATTAACATTTATTCTAATTCCGCATGATTTGCGTGGCACCAAGCTAATGTGAACGGTTTTCCCAGAATTTGTGGTATAAACTCTCAAACAATAATCATGCACATTTCTCAGTTATAAATATTACATATTATCTATGAGTAAATGTCCCTATATCTTTACATTAAAAACTAAATGTATATGATGATAACAATAAATTTGTACAATGTTGTTTGCAATAAAAACCGGACTCCTGCACATTATACGATATTTTAAAGAACATTAGAAAGTCGAAAAGGACTCTAGTTGTAGAGGTATAATTATATTTGTACTTTAAATAATTTGTTTAATTTGATAAGCCCCAGCCGACCTATACGAGTATATTAATTACACAGTTACTCAAAATTAAAAAAATATTGACTTCTCCCGATTTCTTGTCGCGTGTTTAGGGCTGATTACTCCTCTTTTTTTAAAACAGAATTACTATTCGATTTGACATAATAATTTGATTTTTAAATATAACATAAGTGTGTAATCGGAAAAATCCCGCTTGATGTTACATGTCTATTGTCGCTTATGGATATTTATAAACACTAAATAATACCAGACATCTAAATTTAATTTACAGAGTACTAACTATAAGACGGAATGCCTCGTTGAAGTCTATCCGTTTCACAACAAGGTGCAAACGCTAATGCTAAATCGCAAAACTGTGTGGTGACAAATTACTTTTGTGACAATTCGAATTAGACTTATACTTAACTATTCTAACGTTTCCAATTCATAATATTTCGTGGTTGTTTATATCATTTTGTTTTCCAGCGACCATACCTACGAGCGCTACGAACTCGCTGACATCGAGACACCCGGGAGCCCGGGAGTTCCTGTGAACCCATCTCAGCTGGAAAACCAAACTCCTGGACAACAATTAATGTACCAAACTCTATCGGAGCCTTTACTAGAACCTCCATCAGAATTTGCTGATTAAAATGGTAACAGCTAGTCGAGTCTTTATGACAAATCGTACACGTGTATGAAGTGAACCTTGATTCTTTTACTACAAATAATAATTAATGTATACAATTAATCAGTTTAGAATATATTCCAGTTAAAACATTATTATTCTAATAACAACGTGTTTAATAACTTAAATCTTCATAACTTGACACTTGATTTTCATTATGGATAATAAGTAACTATATTTAATCTACTCACATTTTAGCTAATTTTGAATTAACTTCAATCCTAGGTGCAAGATTAAGATTCATAGGAACAGAAGTAAGGACCTCATAGGTCGCTAGCTTGTACAACATTTATCGATGTTTTCTTATACCTAATTAATAATAATTAATAAATTAGTATCTCTAATATTTAATTATAATAAAAAAAATGAGTCATGACTATATCTACTTCAGTCCATTCTTTTCGAAAGCGCTCATACGCTTAAAATTTTTAGCTTTTTACTATGTAGTTAAACTTTTTTCAACAATATGTATTTATTTAATCGAATATTGTAGCATTGGTGAGCATTTTTGAAGTGTAATTACCAAGGAACTATCTGGTTTGATTGAAAAGAAAATGTATTTACTAACAATAGCGATATGCGTAGATTGTTAATCGAAATAATTATAATTATACGTAGTTTAATATTATATAAAACTTAACCACATTATACGATAATAACTATAGCGATAAGCGTTGATTGTCACTAGAATTATAATTCAATATATTATCTGTCTATAAAAAGCTTGACCGTACTATGCGGCACTCTGATGTTATTTAAGATGTTCAATTATTAAATCATAAAATAAAGATATCCATAAATATATGTGTATATTATTTACGTCCTAACAATAACCTATATAATACAAACATTTACTTGCATCACACATGTCTGTCTGTAATGAACACAGATGTCTATCTGTCTGTCTGTCTCTAATCAAATCTTGCCGACTTCCTATAATGCTAGAAAGCTGAAGTGTTGCACGTTGGCTCAGTTCTCGTGACAATGCATTTTTTGATAAGCATGAACAGATTACACTCAGGACTGGCTTTAGATAAGAGACCTCTTCAACAGTCAACAACACAGACACGACATTTTAGATACGCGCTCAAAAATGACAGCCAGTTTAAATGTCTACCATAATCTAGCTGTACCATAATCTTGGGTCAGGTCCAGATAAAGGAACTCCTTAACGGTCAGCAGCACAGATGTGAATTTTTACATACTTATTTAATTAAAGTAGCACGTACCAAAATCTACTATGATATGGTAGCATCCATGGTTGGCTCCAGATAAGGAAATTCTTCAATGGTCAACAGCACAGTCACGAAATTTTATATACATATTCAGTCCTGGCATCTAGTTCTAAAGTTCATCGAGACTTTACTATAATTGCAGCCAGGATTGACTTCAGACAAGGGAACTCCACAGCGGCCAATAATGCAAACACAAAATGTACTATCAATTATAATAGAAATAAATAGATTTAAATTAAGACGAAAACTAAAGATTATGAAAATATTAATATTTTTTTTTTAATTTATTTTAAATTTTAGAAGATTTATTTCAAGATTTTATTTAAATGCTCTAAGAAGATAAAATATATGTTCAACTTAAACCTATTAACCTTAAACCTATAATTTTGTTACAATACAAATCTTATATGATAAAAGCTTGATTGTTAATGGCGGCTGGATTTTCTTCGAGGAAAAATGAACAATACCTTATGTTATTAGAAATTAATACACACATGCAACTTTTTTCAAGGACTTGTCTGGAAAAAAATATTTCGAATTAATTTTGACGCTTAATTTATTTCCAGAGCTTGTCTGGAAATAATTATTGCAAATTAATCTGGTCTCTTAATTTATTTCAAGAGCTTGTCTGGACATAATTATATCAAATTAATTTTTACACTTTAATGTTTAGGTTTAATGTTTTTGATTATTACGAAATAACATGATTTAAATAAAGGAATTTGAATGAAAACTCAAAGAACTCAGAACATAAGACGTAAATATAACTGTTTAGAGTTTAGAGAATTAAATTCAAGATATGCAAGTGACTTTCTACAAATAAGTAATGAAACAAAGGAAAATTTTATTGAAATGATGGTCAATCCAGACCGAAGACTATAAAATTGGTAAGTCTGTCACACGACACCATGTCTGAACAATATTTTATTGTATATTAGTGACAAATTAACAGCTTTGCATTGGGTTATTTTTTAAGATATGCCTCGTGTATAAATCAAGGCCATATAAGAGGTATGATCAAATAAAATTAAAATCTGCTGTGGAAGCCTATAAAAGTAGTAATTCCTCTTTGGCTAAAATAGCCAATGAATACAATATAAGTAAATGTTTTCGATAGATATGTTACAAGAAAAATAAAAAGGCATGGACAACGACCCCTATGCAAGAAATCGTAATATTTAATTACACTGGTCTGCAAAATATTTTTTTTTTCTCCTCAATGTTTTCATGTATAAAAACATCATATTTGGTACTTTAAACACGAAATAAATGCAGCATATTTATTTCGTGTATTATTTTCTGCTGTACTGATTTAAAATATAATATATAATGTCAATTTAATTAAAATGTAATAGTATCAAAATAACAACAATTACAAAAAAGTTAAAAAAGACTACGGTTTAGGTTTTACAGCGAAATATGCTAATTTTACAGTCACAAGTTATAGATGTATCAGTGTATTTATCTCAATATGGTGTTATAATTCAAGTTATTTTTTAGTTTTTTTTTCTTTTCATCGTTTCCATGGTAGTTTCTCGGCGAATCGACCAACAAAAATCAGCAAACGTTGCTGCTGACCATTTTCCATTGTAGCGTCTTTCAATATGCATAATATCCTGGTGAAACTTTTCACCATGCTGATACGGCACCGAGATTTTCCGGAAAGAAATCTACAACGAGTCTACTACGAGTCGAAAAAATTAATTTTGAATGACATATTGCATCCTAAAGCTTTATAAGCTGAAAGAAGCTCTCGAATGATTTCTCGGTATTTGTCATCTTTTGTATTACCCAGAAAATTATGAAAAAATTTTACAAAAGCCACCCAAGCTTTTTTTTCAGCCTTGTTTAACTTCGGATAAAAAACTTGATCCGTCAGAAGTTCTCGTATTTGCGGACCTACAAAAATCCCTTCTTTTAATTTCGCTTCACTGATTCGAGGAAACCCTGCACCATCTTTGTTCATAGCTTTCACAAAATTTTTCATGAGTCCCAACTTTATGTGAAGTGGTGGCAGAAATTTTTTATCACTAGGCACTAAAGGTTCTTGAGATACATTTTTAAGTCCAGGTGTCATACTTTTTCTTTGTGGCCAAGTTTTCACTTTGTAATATTTATCTATTGCGCGACTATCCCATTCACATAAAAAACAGCAAATCTTTGCGTATCCGCCTTGCGATCCAGTAAGTATAGCAACAACTTTTAAGTCCGCACAAATATTCCATAGGTATTGGGAATATTTTAATCTTTCAAGTAATACTTGTAAATTTGGGTGTATTTTCTTTCATATTTGTTGCATGTGCAAGAGGCACTGATGGGTATTTATTTCCATTATGGAGTAAAACGGCTTTCAAACTAATCTTCGATGCATCAATAAAAAGTCTCCACTCATTAGGATTTTCTGGAAAACTCAGTTCATCGAGAAGCCCAGCAGCATCGTTACACTACACAATACAAATCGTTTTCTTTGGAAAAGTAACTCGTAAAGTCTTCTTGTCTTATGCGAAAGTATGATACTCTTGTGCTTTTATCCAACAAATTCCACTGTTTCAATCTTGATCCGAGTAATTGAGCCTTCGATTTTGACAGCCCCAGGTCTCTAACGAGATCATTTAAGAAAATAAGGTTCTTTTGATAGACTTGAAGATCCAGATAAAGTATACATTGATAAAGATAGAGATAAAACTCGATTGAGGCTCACTATTTTTAGAGGCACTGGCGGTGAACTTCCCTCATCATGAGGGGTTGGTCTCTTTGCAGATGTTCGGATACACAATGTTCTTTTTTTTTGAGAACAACTCGGAGATTGTTGTCATGCAAAAATAACAACCATTATCATGATTCTGAGGTTCACTCCAATGCATTGGCACTGTAAACGGCATAGATTTGTGACTTCCATCATGCCACCCTCTCAAAGTGTTTGAACAATTGTTACAGCAAATTTTTTGGTAATCAACTTTTATTCCTGTTATCGATAGAAAATCCAAAATAAAGTTGATAAGCTTTTTTAACAAGATCTGTTATCGCATCTCGCTGCGTTTTTAGAGTAAATTCACCACAAATGTAGCAAAAACTGACCGTAGCATTTTTACAAGTGCGCGGCATTTTATAAGCTGAAATTGAATGAAATTATTTAAAAATAAATTTAAAATTTTTATTTTTTAAAAAAAAAATTATAATCTACACGTAAAATACTTAATATACATACATTTATTTTTTTACATACATTTTATGCAAAACTTACTCAATATTTGATATAGAACGTAAGCAATATAAAGACAAGTTTTCAATTAACTGCTGTAGTATCAGTGAATACTGCGCAGGCGCACATTTACTATCATTGAAATCACTTTCGGCACTTTCCAATTTTTCTTACGACTAGCAAAAACTTATTTCATATGTATATTATATATTGTTTATAATGTTTACGCATGAAACAAATTAAAAAAAAAACCTGTTTTTATGATATTTTGGAAAATCATGCATTTTAAAAAATCTAAACGTGATAGAAAAAATTGTCCACCGGGAACAGATTCAGAGCATAAAAATCTACATAGTTATGACCTAATTTTTTGAAGGAGGATTTTGTTGCAGATCTGTGTTATCGCAAAGATAATTAAATTATATTTATTTGACATATTACCTGTGTTCTGAGTGGGATCCTCACAAGATCCTCTAGATACATATGACTAGATCTAGATAAAAACTAAAACAAGTTAATGAAGACATTCTAAGTTATTATAAAATATTCCAGATTGAACGGCAACATTTCATTGGATTTTTTCAAAATATTAAGTTAAAAGTTTAATGCTAAGGTGTACTTAGAAAAAAAGAAATTTAATTTGTGATCGATAACATTAATATTAATTCTTCTATCTATGTTATTATT
Organism: Hyalothyrus neleus pemphigargyra; assembly: GCA_018250315.1. Taxonomy (NCBI): domain Eukaryota; kingdom Metazoa; phylum Arthropoda; class Insecta; order Lepidoptera; family Hesperiidae; genus Hyalothyrus; species Hyalothyrus neleus. The sequence continues at coordinate 4,935 of DWNK01000047.1, read as the reverse complement.
GTCATTGGATTTCACTCAATACACTTTTAGTTATTTTTCCATGGTCCGGTCAACCGGACTTAACCAACTGTACCATAGGCAAGAAGTGCAATAGATTTATTCAATGTATTTTGGGTTTAAAATAAAGTATTTGTATAGTCTGCATCTTCGTTCAGTTTGCTGTTTTATTTTGTGATCCTATACATATTGATAAGACCATATAATATTTATGTGAAATTCAGCAAATCGAAAGGATGTTTGTCAAAGAAAATTACACCAACCCGAAATAATAACCTACGGAAATGGTTTCCTTCAGAGGAATTAGATGGTACAGATTCTACAACAATGTCTTGTTCAGGAACTAAATCAATTAATACATAGTTATTTTGCTGTAAACTTATGACGTATAACACAGCTGTTGCAACTTTAACAGATAATGTGTGGTCTACTCTCAATCTCATCAGTTGAGATTGAGAAAGAAAACCTCCTCCTTTCCATACACCAAATGTCTTCTCGACAGTTGTTTTGTTTTAATTTGTGTTGTTTGTTTTAATTTCTATCTTTTCTCGCTGTCTGTATCTCATTATTATTTAAGCGCGCTCGCTGCAATAAGTTATAGAAAACTGTACTGTCATGTGCTACTCCATGCCACAACTTCTTTTCATCCTAATCTGAATCCAACGAACTACTTGTGTTATAATGTAATTCATGTTGTATGTTTTGTTAACACTTTATTTAATACTAACATTAACTTCATAACCTCTAAATTTAGTAGTAGTTATTAACTTCAAATAGGAGTTATGGAACCGATAAACGGCAATAATTGATCTGACCGATGCTCGGAAACACATTTTTAAAATTTTGAAAGTTATCAAACCAATAATATTGAATGGATAAAATACTGAACCCGGGCATGTGAGTGGCATCAAAACTAAGATTAGAAAGCAGAAATTGGGAACATACCTATAAGTAAGCATCTACTAGGAAAAGATTTTTGAAATTTAAATTTTATGGAAGAGGGATGATAACTTGATTGTGGGTAATTTCTTCTTGATACGTGTGAAAAGTGATTCAGTTGTCTGAAACGGTAGTAAATCTGAAATCTTCAATAGCGTGAATAAATATGTGAAAACTTCTTTTAGACAGTTGAATTAACTATGGATTTTTTATAAATTCAAAGGACTAAAGCTATTTTAATGTGTTAAAAATTAGCCGTTTGACCTAAATAATGCAGAAATGTTATTCTTTGAAGTGCAACAAAGGCGCGCCGACAGTGAAGCATGGCGATTTCACGGAATAACCGCCCGCCCTACGACCCGTAGTCGTGCCACACGCCACACTCACCACAGGAATAGTCAAAAAAACTTTATATTTATAATAATGTATAATATTAAAGGAGCAAACGAGAATGCAGTCACTGAAGCCCCTAACTTCTGACCTGAAGTCTATTGCAGATGCGTTGCCACTCCTAAGGACTAAGATGGCCTTCAGTAAAATTGTAACAAACAGAATCGACCAGGCAACAAGGGCAAAACGTGAAGTGACTCTCATCATTAGATACATACACTATCAAATGTTAAGTTGCTTATCAAATTAACATCTAACTTATAGCGTTATTTTAACAAATAATCGTGTACTACAAAAACAAAGATTTTAAAGTAAAATCACAATTATTAGTTACTCTTCAGGGTCAATTTAATCATAAATCAGACTGTCCTATGATGTCAAGCGCCGGCCTCTCGCGGCGGTCACAAAGACGTCCGGGGTTTGCACATGTCGGCAGAATGGACGTATCGTATCAGAATACACTGATACGATACGTTGGCATTATTTAGCTAGACTAGCTGTGCCCAGGTGGTTTCACTCACATTTAAGCTAAACTTCCCTCAAGACTTTAGAAATTAAAGTTTCCAAAAACGTAGGTATGCTCCAAATATATAGTCAGTTTGGATAAATTATTTTATTATTCCTAGAATAGGCGTAAAAAGTATTTTAAATTTTACTACCATTTTTTCTGTCCTGTACCTACCTAATACATACAAGCCCAATTGCGCGTCTAGTGTGAATGATTATACCGAGATTCTTCTTCTCAGAGAGATCTTGCAATTCTCGGGTCTCCCTGCATCTGGAGAAGATGTAAACCATATTTGACCATGTTATTCTGATGAGAATAGGGGAAGATGTTGGTCCCCAATCTATTTCAAAACTTTCGCCCGAATAGCAGTTCTACAAACGTTCTAAAAAATTAGGTATTCTGTAACGTTATGAGAATTGTCTCTGTATTTAAATTTAACTGAAGACAAATCGAGGGTCCATCGCTCAAGCGTTTGGAATAACGAGTACCATCGGAATGGTAACAAGACGAGCGAGACATCACCCCGATATATCAACGGAGGTGCAAATTACTCGACGCGCCTACAAAATGTTTGTTCTTGTGTTACTGACGGAGAGATGGCTCGGAAATAGAGGCGGCCATTTGTTCGATCCATGACTAATTACAATAGCTGCATCTGTAATAAATACATTTAAATTGTTTTGTTGTTGTTACTGAGAAAAAAGTGTGTTAAAATTAGTTAAACTTCTTTGGCTTTAATCACAAAATATTTGATTACACATTGTAACAAATTTGAGGTACATAAATTGAACCGACGTCAAACAACTACTACGAAACAATTTAAATGAGACTTTGACAAATGTTACACAAATAGTTGAGAAAAGGTCGCTAATGAAAAAAAAGTAATATTCACACGAATTTTTAACCTTTTTTTGAATCGCTTGAAAATTTCTCTTACCTGATCTTTATAACACGCTGTACTTATAAGTACGTTAGTTGCGAACTACTTGTCTTTTTGATATTGAAGTAGCAAATAAACATGCAGGCCCAGGTAGCCATGGTGCCATGGTAAGTGATCACTGCGCTCATAGTACATCTGTAACTAACTAGTGAACAGAACTTAATGAATTATTTTTTTAGAAACGAAACTACCCCGAGCTTTAAGTGAGGACATAAATTTGAGAGAGAGTGGACACCCTATTCTACGATTTGTTGGTATAATTTATTAAACGTTGAAATATCGAGAAATGTGATACGCAATCACTATTAATAAAAATGACTTGGCCGCGTCGTCATATTTAATCGTTCCTAATTCTTGACAGGCCGCGCGCACTGTCATGCTGTCACGGCATGACAGCTGTCACGGTGACACGGCTGCTGAGCGGATGTAATGTGATCTGTGTACTTGATGACTGTTGCTATTAATTTCCCTCTTATGTTTGTTGTCGAAGCTTGTTCGTAGCTGTTCTGTTAAGTAGGCCGTTTTTGTATAAATAACTATTATGACTAACGACATTTTCTTTACTTAAAATAATATTTATTGATCTAGATTAAACTGAATATTCAAAAAATAGACTAATTATTCATTTTATGGCGATAAAAGTTTGTTTATTAATAATATCCAGTAAAGTTAGGATTAATATCTAAAGTTGTTTCTGGCGCTAAATTGAAATTGGTTCAACAAAAATTATCTGTAGTCTTAAAAATGATAACTGACACCGAGAGGTTTCCAGTATTTTCTCCCTAGCTAAGACGCTAGAAGAGAGAAAACACAATTTTACAGTATCACCACTAAACCGTATCTTCAATTTTAATTTGTTCTATTTGCCGATGTATGGCAGGAAGTTATGGCTTTATGCCCGAGATTCTCTGAGAATCATTAAGTTTACCTTAAGAGGCTGCCATTACATTTTAGTTTCCTTATTTATTTTTTATTGATATACATTTAATATTCTAACTATTTATTATTGTTAGTAATACTTAATTATTACATTTAATTATTATTACTTTGACTAGCAATCAATTTAAACCATATCATATAATAATGCGATATTATATGATTTGAATTGATTTTAAAGACTTGTGAACAGAATATCAGTGGAAACTTACTGATATATGTATCAATCTTTTGTATTTTATTATGTATTTATATTTAGATATTGTTTGTTTTCCAAAGATAATAAAATTTTTTTTTTGTAATATAATTGTGTTAATTAGTAAGTGATTAACATATCGTTATAATTAATAATAAAATAAATAAATAACTGTTTTACCGTAAAAGTATCAACATTAAAAGTTTTTTTAATGTTGATACTAATAAAAAAAATTATCTAAGGTAAATATGCTTTTTCATCCTTCAGAAATGTTGTAACGGTGGTACCGCTGCTTTAGAATACGGTTTATTCTCCGGTATATATTCTTCTAAGTTCTTAGCAAACAATATTACAAATAATATCATTAAAACAACCGAAATCGGGTTTCAAAGTTTACGACGTCCTCGACACGCCGGGCGTGTCATGTGACCGATACAAAAACTGGAGCTGATCAAAGTTGCTATCGGGTGTCACATGGGCCGCCGGAGCCCGTGGGCCGCGGTGACGTCAGCCACCGTGCAGGAATAGCTCTTTGATGGAATAAGTTTTCTCTTTGCAAATGAAATTCTATGTAATGCGCGGATGTAATATCGGAAGTCCAATTTTTGGTTACACTCGTTTATAAGTCAGACGAAGAGCTGCCTCTTCGTCTGGGTTATATCGAGATAGTAAGTAGGTAGTCACCGCCGCCTATGAACATTTGCAACCAGAAGAGTCGCCAATGCTCACCGGATTTAAATGGACGGGATAAGATATAAAGGGTGGGAACACGAACTCTGGCTCTTAGGCGCACTACCGGAACACGACAAGTTACTAGACGTTAAATTCCGGCCTGAGGATGGGACCAAAAGCACACTTTTCAACGAATTAGGTACTGTAGGTATTTTAACTAAGATTACAATTGTCGAATTTCAGACACACTTTCGTCGCTCCCTCCTCTTGTAATAGAGGTCACTTTTACTGCTGTAATCAGCAATAATATTCTGTGTCATCTTAGGATTATTTGAAAAATTACTGAGAACATCTCGT
>DWNK01000046.1:0-16665 GCA_018250315.1 Hyalothyrus neleus pemphigargyra | reverse complement strand
GACTGTAAGCGAGATGATTGGGGTGAGTGACCATTCATTCAACAATTGTTTATTTCGTATAAATTCTCCTTTTTTTTGTGAAGATCTATAATAGAGAGGAAAGGTTTAAAAAAGAACAAACAATAATTATTATTGTGAAGTTCTATTTATAGACAAAAGATAAAATTAGAAGAAATGATAGAAATTAAGTTTCACAGCTGCACACTAATAGTAATATTTGTTGCAGAAACTGGAGGACTACGTCAACTCACACATCCAGTACAAGGAATCCTATGATAGCTTCTACGATTGGATTCGAAACTGCAAGATCGAGATCCAACAGTGCTCCGACTCGCACGGCGAGAAGGAGGAAGTCCAGAAGAAACTCAAGAGCGTTAACAAGATCATCTCAGCGCTGCCTAAAGGCGAGGCGCTACTCAAGAAAGCGATCAACCTAAGCGAAGCGGTGTTACAGACTACAGGAAACGAAGGGAAAGACAGCATCAATCAAGAGATAAAGCAACTGAAGATCGAATGGGAGAATTTGCAACAAATCTGCAAGGATACCAAGAAACTGCTGGAGAAATGCCTTTCAGCCTGGTCCGATTTCTTGGAGACTTCGGAGAAGATGAGCAAGTGGGTAAAGGAGTTTGATGGCAAGCTCAACGCAGTACAGAAAGTTGATAAGATTACACCGGAGTATTTGGATAAATGTCGTGTAAGTATTTTTTATAATATTGAAGCAGCAAACCAGCTGTGCACTTCATAGTAACTGCTAATGCCATCTATAGACAACTAAAACCAAATCAATATAGAATAGAAGCCCTACGTAAAGCAGACCATAGACGCGTCGCCACGAATTGCTTTACACTAAAAAAATTGTATGACTGTGGTGGTAATAATATACTGGTCGGACTTACTACCTGGTGATAATACTATTAAAAAATATATATTTTGTTTTGTGATGTAAACATTATAATGATATGTCAAATTTATTTCAGGACTTACTAGCACAGGCATTAGCCAATAAACATGTTTTGGAAGAACTTAACGATAGATGTGAAAACCTTATGGAGCTTAGTGCTTGTGCGTGGGTCCGCGACAAAACAGTTAACTTGCAGACGGAATACACGTCTCTATTGACAAAGATACAAGGCCTAGTTTCCAATGGCGAAAAGAACTTATCGGATCACACAGAGTTTATCAAAGCCAAAGAAGAATTACAGCAATGGTTGGAAACGGCGCACGGTACTGTACAAGATTCCATCGGTGTTGGTGACATTGCCACTACAAAAGACAAACTTGAAACAATAAAGCTCGTAGGCAACCGCATGACTGAAGGACATCACTTACTTGTCGTTTTGCAAGAAGCCTTCAAAAAGGCTCTGAATAATACGCCAACCGAAGAACAAGATGGACTGCGTAATGACGTTAAAGTATTACAAGAAAGCTGGGACCAACTTAAAATCGACCTTAACTCGATAACTGCTCAGCTCAAGGCAGCTATTGGTAAATGGGAGGACTTTGAAGACTCAAAGAATAAGATGAACCAATGGATTAAAGATACCGAGAAAAATCTCGACAAGGTTGCGCCAACTGGAGGTGAATTGGGTGAAATGAAGACTTTGCTAGAAAAATATAAACACATCGAAGACGAAATCGATAACAAACGCCCAGAATTGGATAGACTCAAGAGCGAAGCGGCTGAATTAAGCTCGTGGGCCAAAAAACCAGCCATCAAAGAATCAGTGTCGAAAATCGAGAAGAAATGCAACGCTTTGAGAGCAAAATGCGCTGCAAAGAAAGCGGAATTGGAATCTGAAATTAAAGACTACAATCAGTACCACCAATCGCTCCAAGACACCGAGAAGTGGCTCTTGCAAATTTCCTTCCAACTCATGGCCCATAACTCCTTGTATATTGCCAACCGCGAGCAAACAGAGGAGCAGCTAGCTCAACACGCGGTTCTGTTGGACGACATCCAGAAGTACAGGTCTACGCTCGATGACCTGGAAGCTAAGGGACGGGCTCAGATTGAACGCTACGAAGCTACAACGCCATCTATCCGCGACACAGTGGGCAAGCAGTTGAAGAACGTCAACGACAGCCACAAGAGCTTATTGGCCACTGCTCTGCAAATCGAGCGTCGTCTGCGCGAAGGTTTGGCGAAGTTCAAGGAGTACGAAGACACTCTAGAGAGCATTCTCAACAATTTGGATGAATGTGAGCCTGCCATCACAGAGTTGGACGTTCCGGTTGACGGACTGTCGCATGGTCGTGACTTGCTGGATAAAGCTAGGGTAAGTTTACTTTGGTATTGCTTAATATGTGGCGTGAAATGCCATTATTTCTGGTGATACAGTTGTTTAAACTGAAGTTGGTTAAAATCTCTAGATAAAAAAATTGGGGCAGTTACGGGTATATACCTACAAACTACAAACAAATAATATACCTACGGGTATATAGAAGTATATTTTTTCTATAACTATTTCTGTAACTGCCCCAAAATTTTTATCTAGAGATAGGGTATAACGAATTTGGTGTTTGTTAATATTTACGAGTAAATTGTACATAAAAATACTTACAGTGCAATTAGTATAAAATATTTTTCATGTGGTGTGTAACTGCCTGTAAATCTAAATTATTAAAATTTTGGCGTGACTTTCATTTAGTGCTGTTTTGTCTAGGCGCTCCATAAATGTTCATAAACCTAAAGTAACTTCTAAAAATACTATTATTTCGCTCTATAGAGATTTAAATTATCAATTTCAAAAACGCTTGTAAATTTGTATTATTTCGATATTCGACAGCAAAAAACATTATTGCGCTATTCATGCGCTCTAAAACCTTGCAACGATCTCTATTATTTCGCATTTCTAAAAAGCATCCTCCCCACCAGGCGCTGCATAACCGGCTGCAGACGGAGAAGTCGCGGCTGTCGGCGGCGGTGGCGGCGTGCTCCGCGGCCGCCGCGTCCGTGTCGCGGCCGTCGTCGCCGGCCGATAGTGCGCCGCTGCCCGTGCCGCCACGCGAGCTGCTCGTGCGCGCGCGCCTCGAGGACCTCATCGACCAGGTACTGGCCGCCTCAGCGCACGTGCTCGCCGCAGACGTGCTGCGCGCGCCGCTGGCCGGGGGGACTGCTGGGGATAGGGGTTAGGAGATCGATTCAGGTGCATAGAGGACGGCTATTAGGGGTTAGGGTGCATAAGGAGGGGGTGCGTTACGAAGATAGGAGGGGGGCGTTAGGATAGGAACGAGGATGGAAGATAGGGTAGCTGGGTAGGAGAGAAGAAAAATCAATATAAACACGCCTAAAAGAAAGTTAGAAACAGCTTAAAGAAAGAAAGTTAGTTAGCATCGCCAGTCTTTCTCGTGCCTAGGGAAGAAAGGGAAGTTAGGTTAGCTAAAGAGGAAGTTTGAGAGAGAAAGAAAATAATTGTGGTCAGTTAAAAAAAAGAACGATTGAAGGACAAAAGCAATGATTTAGGTCAGATTGAGAAATATAACACAAGAAGAAAGATAAGTAGATGGACTAAACAAAGTAAGACAGTACAAATTTGTCTCAAGTGTGTTAACACGAGAGTAAAGAGAGTTTAAATATAGAGACACAAGAAAGGAAAAAATAAAAAAGCAGAGAGATTTAGAGAGGAAGATGAAGAAAGAAAGATGAATATTCATATGTTTAGTGCACCTCAAGGAGCTGTTGTGACGATGAACAATCTATTGTGTTCGGCTCTTTAAAGGTCTGATAACGGAGACAATAGGAGATAAATATATACCTATTTTCACTCATATGAAATGTAGATTTAGATATAAAGATAAATAGAAACATCTAAACAAGGGTAGAAAGATGATAGACATAGATGGATAGAAAGTGAGGATTTGATAGGAATACAGAAGTCCAGGGGTAGCAAGATAAGAAGAAAGTTATAATTTATTTTATGTTTATGAACACATAGTGAAAGTAATGGAATAGAAGGAATGAAAGAAAGAAAGGAGAGAGAGGGGGTAAAAGGGAAATATGACGTCTGTTGCGATCGTAAAATCTAACTAATCATTTGAGTATGAGTATGAGAAAACAGTGATTGCTGAAACTACTATGATTGTCCTAAAATAAGGATGAACGGTTCTTTATGGGTATACGTCTATCTTTTTACACTACTATACTCGTGCGTACAAGAACGTCTCCAAGATCATTTCATTCGGCTTTCGGCTCTTTAGGGACTACTACTGTTATTCGTTCGATGTTTGCATTATGATGGCGTTTGTGTTGTTTTTTTTGTTGATGTGTTGATGTCGTTATAACATATTTAAATAGGATATCGCTTTGGGTTGTTTCGACATTTCACGTTACTTTTATTTAAGAGGTTGTGATATTATGACAATACATGTCATTGTAATATTTAGTGTTCATTCGAGATTCACATCGTTCAAATATATTTTAATTATTTGAACTTATAAATATTAGGAATACATAGAGATTATAGTGAATTAGATAGTCATTATTCAGGTAAATTATTTTTAACCAGTTTTAGGGTTACGTTTATAATCAATTTCCAATTATTTTTATTCCATCATTATTATTTCTAGTTAACAATCCTAAATAAGTTTTAAAGCACTTAGATGAGTATATTTACCTTATTTCGTATTTTTTATAGTTATACTTAGAGAAAACTTTAGTTAAGTGTAGGGGCTATACCTATCATGATATATAAATATTTACTGAATGTACTAATTTTAAGTGTTGTTTTGCAATTTAATTGAATTTTAAGTTTGCCAGGTCCGAAAAAGAACAGAACCAACGAGTTTTTGTATAATCTGTGACGTTTGTATAATCTGTAACATATGATTTACAATAATCTATAGTTAATGGCTGTGGTGTAGTTAGTATATCGTATTTAGTTCAATGAGATTTGTACAGGCTTTTCGTTGGCAATGTATTTTTTGCACCTGGTATCACTCGTATAAGGCGGGCATACATTCATAATGTGAACGGGGTCAATCCATAATAAAAAAAAATTGTTTTTGTACTTCCAGAAAGTACATCTTTTTTTATTAATTTTTTTTATTAAGTGTTTTTTATGTTTTTATCACAGTGTGTGATGTGTTGCCAGCCTATGAAATGAATTAAGACGATTTGGAACAATTGTACCAAATAACAAAATAAATATAAATCTGCTAGCAAAATTAAAATATTAAATCATTCAAATTAATATATCGTTTTCGTCTTGCGTTTCAAAATACAGATATTTTAATTGATATGCATATAAATGATGATAAATCGATTCTCGTAAATATGATACAACAAGTAAATCGTCTTGATTCACACTGTAAATACACCGGTTAGTTGTTAAGGTGAGATATTTATAAGCACTGTTTTACCATACTGTGTGATTCACATGTGTGATCTGCCTGTACATGTGCACGGCGTGAAACCAACTTACTTAACACAACCTAAACAACACACTCATTAGTCATTCAACACAAACATATTGAATTAATCAATTACCCCCAATTTATGTTTTGCTCGTGATATAGACAATTATTATGATCTCAACAAACTTAATTCTAGTCAGTTTTAATCCAAATTAATTAATTTTGAATTATGTATCTATTATATAGCATGTGAGAGTTTTTCCCTTCTCATATGTTCTCATTACCCTTAATAATCCTGGATTATTGTTTCTCCTGACATACATTTTTTGGTAAATTCATTTCATTACTTAAGAGAAGGGGTAAAAACTGTTATACTTCAGATCTTCAGATCTGATTTGATTTAGTATATTACTTCAAATCTTCTAGACTGTAACAGTCTTATTTTAAGAAAATAATATAAATAAGATAAAGTGAATATCGTCAAGATTTTCTGCCCCTGTCGATGGTGATCGTAGAACCGTATTTCTGTTCTCAAATATTAATTATAGTTAATTGACTTTTTATTGCCGACTTTCTTAACACATGATCCTAAAATCACGATGCCAACCCTATCTAACCTGTTCCTCCTCTTATTTCCCATTCCAAGACATTCAAAATCACATACAGCACAAACGTACGTTACACATGGCGTATGTTACATACACATTACGTCCACAGATCTCTATTATACGAACAAGCTGCACCATACATAATGTTTCCATTTGAAACTCCAACGTGAGCGTCATGGGAAATAAAATTGATATCATGGAAAATGTGTTCATTTCCAACATTAACTCTGTTGATGCTGAACTGACACAACAGCTATTAGCGTCAAAATAGCGCAAATCCTCTCTCAATTATGGAGAGATCCTATTCCGATAGTAGATATAAAATGGTTGCAGTCAATAGTAAAATAGAGATGAGTGTACATAGCACTGCGTGACACACACGTTGCTGCAACTAACCGCACTGGCACAGCGGCGGGCGGAGGTGGGCGCGGCGCGCGTGGACGAGCTGCTCCGCGCGCTCGAGAAGCCCGAGTTCACCAAGAAACTCGGGGCGCTCGAGTCCAAGGTGAGGCTTTGCATGATTGTTTGATTTGGATACTAAACTTTGTTCTGTATATATTATATTTAAGTCACCCTAAGGGGAACTGGATGGGGTAAGGCTGCAGGAGGCGTTGTAAAGATGGAAAACCTTGTACAAATTTTATACAGGAACGAGTATCTAATGAGACATGTGACGAAGAAAGTAATTAATTGAACTTATCTTGAACTGAGAGCAATAGATTTTTTTTATTACTCACCAGCACATAAAATCTCACGGTCTCACCATTTTATAGAAGCCTAATGGTATCAGAGATAAATAATTTAGAACTGGTAGAGAAATTGTTTATAATTTACTAACACTTTAAACAAACGCTTTCAATAGGTCCAAAGCCACCTAGAAACCCTGGGTGATGCCGTTCACGGGATGGAGGAAGCCATGAAGCAAGTCACGGAGATCCAGGAGTGGATCGCGGTCCACAACGCGCTAGCCAAGGACTGGCTGTCCAATCCATCCAAGCTGAGGCCCGAAGCCGCCAAACAGGACATGGCCGCAATGAGCGATGCACTCGTATCGCTCAGCGAGAAGAGGAACAGGATGCTCACTGAGATACCGACTGAAGGTAATGTACTACACCTTGTGACTTCCGAGATATAAAAAAAATTACATTCTATACATGTTTCTTCCTTTCGTTACAACATTTAAAAAGAAACAGTAGACAATTATGTGTAAAAATATTTAAAATATTTAAAAACAATTTATTTCTTATCTTTAGGTCTTGAGGATGAAATCAACCTAGAAGAAGAACTCGACAACCTAGAGCAGGCTATCCTTAAAGCAATGGAAAGAGAAAAGGGCAACCAAGCCATTATTGATGACTTCCGCCACAAATGCCAGGAAATCCACGACTGGTTCGACTCCGTTCTCAAGAAGATGTGTCTCGCTGACAAGGGCTCCGGTCTGCCGTGCCCACAGAAACTAAATGCCCTGAAAGAACTGTCATCAGAATTCGGACAGGCTGGAAAGGATAAGGTGGATAGCATTAAGAACGTCGGCACCAAAGTTATCAATATTGTCAGTAATTTGGAGTCTCAGCAGGTGGAGGAACAAGTAAGTATGAGTATGATGATGAAGTGCATTAATATTTATAATATTAGAAAATATATAAAACGACCACATAACGATATATTAAAATACATCTTATTCTTCCAGATGAAATCCGTTGAAAGAAGATACAACGATATTGCCAAGCGAATTCAACGCAAACTACAAATGCTTGAGATTACCTATAAGGCGATCGATGGCACTAAGAGTGAGGTTGCTGCTCAAAACGAATGGCTGCAAAAGGAGATCGATAACATGATGCACCCAGAACCCCTTGGTTACGACAGTAAGTCCGTCAAAGAAAGGCAAAAGAAGGCAGCTAACTTGCTCAAAGAAACGGATGGTAAGAAAACAGTCATTGATTCTCTTGAAAAGAAGGTAAGCAATATCCAATCGGAGCTTGAACCATCTGAACAAATGCAATTAGAATCAGAATTATCTGAATTGTCTTCTAAACAGAAGCAGTTAGCCTCCCTCGTCAAGCAAGAGATCGAAAGACTAGGAGGTTGCACTGAAGTTAGAAAGAAGTTGGAGAATGATATTGAGAAAGCTAAGAACTGGCTTAAAGCTAAAGTTGCGGAAATTAAGAAGCTCGGAGGCCCAATCCCTCTAGAAGTAGCTAAGGTAGAAAAAGAAATTGCCATCCACAAAAAACATCAGACAGAGCTCTCTGACTTTAATAACGACACACTTGCTGAAATTATGCGACAAGGCAATGCTGTATCAAAGGATTGTTCAAGCGAAAACCGTGCTAAATTGCAAGCTATTTTGGATGACCTAAATAAAACCTACACATCTGCAAAGGTAGATATTGATGACAAACTTGCAGCTCTGAACAAACTCTTACAAGGCAGGAATGAATTTGAAGCGGATGTTGCTAAGTGCCAGAGTTGGTTAAACGAAGCTGAAGTAGCGGCTACTCCAGAACTCCGCACTACAAGTCTTCAACTTCTCGAAGAACAACTAGCTAAATTCGAGAAACTCAACAAAGAAGCTGAATATGTTGAAAAGAATATTAACAAAATTAAAAATAAATCTAAGGATATACTGGATACACTATCTGATTCTAACAAGTTACAGCTCAAAGAACAAGTAAATGTATTATCTGACAGATTCGCGAGAATAAACGCGATTATAAATGATAAGAAAAATATCCTTTTGAAACACATTAAGGAATACAGGGATGCTGCAGCTAAGATCGCTGCTGCTCTTGAATTCTTGAACGAAATTCAAAACAAATTAAAAGCACTTAATAAACCTATCGGAAACAAAGTCGAAGATGTGCAACCCGTAATTCAGGCTTACGAATCTATTTTAGCTGACTTGAAGAAGAACAAGGCGATGTTAAAGGAACTGCAAGGCGGAAACTTGCATGATTTGCAAGATATTCTATCCAAACAAGATGATCTGATGAGTACGATAGAAGATCAAATATCTAAACTGAAACAGCTGTTATTACTGCGTGAGCAATTCTTCGCACTTGTCAAAGAAATAGAAGAATTTATTTCTAAGTACACAGATTTGACATCAGAGATCGAGAAATCCAATGACTCGTTGGAGGATAAGATCAAACGTTATGATGACATCATTGTTAAGATCCAAGGTTGCGAGGCGCTACTTGCAACAGCCACTGATAAAGGGCAGCAAATCGCCGCAGAAGGAACAGTTATTGATCGTAATAACATAACTGAATTACTCCAATCACTTAAACAACAACTGTTAACACTAAGAAGAACAGTAGAGTCAAAACGTCAAGAACACGAAAGAGCGGCTGCTGAACACAAGAAACTCGCATCAGATTTATCTGAAATTCTTCAATGGCTTCATGACAATGAAGCTGCTGTCCATTCTCGCCCACTTCTTAACAGAGATGTCGCTAGTGTTGATAAGAAACTCATTGAACACGCAACACTTGCAAAGAATGTCCAAACTTACTTGGCTAAATTAACAAAGATCACAGACATCATAAAGAGCGACGATGGAGTTACGGGCACTCTATTGGAAATGGTTTCGGAGGCCAACTCTCTTAAGACTTCCCTGCCAGCCGAGCTTGCGAACAGGGAGAAACATCTACAAGACAACAAAAAGTACCGCCAACAATACTTGCAAATGGTCGAGAAATTGAACATCTGGGTTAACGAGGCTGGAATAAGGCTCGGCATGGGCAAGAATGGTACGGACTTCGAGAACATCGAAGCTGATCTAGAAGAACACAAGTCGTTCTTCAACACATCAGAGCCAGAAATGAAAGATCTGGTCGGCAAAAGGATGCAGGATATCGTTGATAAGATCTGGCCATCCCTCACCCCATCAGAGCAAGAAGAACTCTCTAAGGACCACCAGAAGCATAACCAGCTTCTGAAGAATACTCTCAACTCGGCGAAATCTCGTCAAGCTCAATTGGAACAAGACCTGGAGATTTGGAAGGACTTCTGCCAGCTGGTTGACAAGATCAAGGCGATTTTGGACAAAAATGACATACAGGACGAGCCGGTGACCTCTATCGATGCGCTGCGTCTCCATTTGGAGAAACTCAACCATGCCAAGAACGATTTAGAGGTAAGTCAATTTTATTGAGACTAAAGTAGAATCTATCTTATTTATATTTGCCTACCTATAAATTTGACTCAGGTTTGTACGTGAATCTACAAGCATATTTTGTCCTGAATATTTCCAAATGCTTTTTGCCTATTCCGTAAATGTTTTAAAATAACTTTAAATTTCCAAATCCTTTGAACGTGGATTGCGAACGATTCCGAGAAATGTTATTTACGTAAATAGAATGAAAACTTTAGATCCGATGTTGAAACTGAAACACCCGTAGAAACATTATATTTTGTAATCGCTATACCTTTGTTTTCATCTCTCCTTAAAGTCGTTAGAAGGAATCTTGATCAGTTTAAATATAGAAACTAAAGCCAGAAGGTAATTTACAAATTCTGGATTACAATAATCAACGCCTTATATAATATTGACTAAAAATAGAGAATGCTACACGTTTTTCACAACTTAAAATAAGCACTTATTACGTATGATTTTCTCTTGTTTGTCCGCATTATATGACTTCTTACCTATATGACCTTTTAAATTACTTTTTAGGAATTAGTATCTAAAAGGCATAAATAAAACCCTAATAACTTTTTCCTGATTCGTCTCTGGTCTCCGGTCCTACCTCAAAAAGATTTTAATCGGAGATTAATATATCTATGTAGATTCGATTTAATTTACGAGAATCAATGCGCATTTGGCGTTTATTATATCGATTTTTATACAAATTTTCTCACCAACTTCCGTACTTTGTATAATAAAAATGAATGATGCCGTACTTTGTGCTAAATAATAATTTTAAGTAGCTGGTAGTAAATTTCGTTTCCGTCACAGGAAATGGCCGAATGGTTCGTCTTCTGTCTAGTATTGATTTTATGCACCTATTGATCGCTACCCCAGTCTCAGTCATAAAATATGTTCGCATTCAAGGTTGTGCTAGTTAACAGGTAGTACTCATTTGACCGTGAAATATCTAGCAGGTTAACGGCCTTAGTTTGTTTAGATTCACAGTTTACTTCCTTTTTATCAGTGAACTAGTTTTTTCTTTGTTTACGAATATTCTTAAACATTACAATATATCTACAGAACGTTTTCCTATTTAGCTTTTTCTTCGACAATCTATGTACAATGAGCACGATTCAGTTTTTGAGATCATTATTAGAAGACGGCTACAACCCATCATATCGTCTACTGCTTTGCGTAGGTCTCTCTCTATGTCTCCTTAGGTCTATTCCACCACGTCGCTCTAATACAGAATTTTGGGGTTAGTGATGGATAATTAATATGAAGATAGGTGAAGCACTGATAGTCTGGACGTGTTTAAACCACCATAAAGCCTCTGGTAGGGTTTAAAAACATCTATCTGTCTATATCTATATAGTATAACAACCAGACAGCTGATTAACGTTCCCTCCGAAGGGCGAAAGCGTGCAATTACCAAACGGTAGTTACTTCATTACGATCTACACAATCCACATATTTCGCGGCTAAAATACTCGTCAATACCCACAATGTCGTCATAATCTATAAACGTATGGTAATGTCGACTGTCGCGTTTTAGATAATGTGTGATATTACGTCATCGTTTAAATTAAAATATAACTATTATGACTTCCACTTCGTTGTGGCAAATTGTAATTTGTTTATGAAACACTATAATGGCTAACGCTATATTGCTAAGTTCTTACAATGTTTAGTGTTACCAATAAACTCTTATGAATCGTTTGATAAGGTATTCGGAGTACATCACTGGCTGAGTTTTATAACTAGGGATATTACCTGATAGATTTTATGCCACATGACAGTTCTATAGGTAATTGTACAGTTATGGTACGGGTATTATAACTCTACCTTTATATGAGTTACAATTAAAGCTTTTCCTTACCCTATGTCCCGCTCTAGATGTCCTTACCCTATGTCGAATCTTTTTTTGATTCCAACGATTTTATTGGCTGGGAATTTCGTTTATCGAGAGGCTCTCTCACTTAATCAAAAGGTCAGAAACAAAGGGCCCAAAATTTTCTATCGAGAACTCTTTGATTACAAATCATACTAAGGGTACAAGTGTATCAAGTGCTGTTACAAGTATTCCCAAGTCTAATTTTACAATAAAATTAATTTCAGGTCCATGGTCATTACTCAAAATTAGGTTTATAACGGTGTTTTAGTAATCTAATGACAGCAATTAAACAAATAATAAAGTTCTTGATAATTGTACGATGTGAACTGAATGCTGCATGTTGATCTAACATCGATTGCAGTTCCACGGCTGAGCTCGGGTCTCTTCTTAGGATGAGAAGGATTGCCATACTCGCGCTGGTCGAGTGCGGATTGGTATACTGAACGTTTATTGTCGGGGATTTCCCCGAATGTCACCTTTGATAAATTTATACCAACACGATGCTTTACACACGTAGTTATCATATAACGTAGATGATGACACAATATTCTAGTCATCTTATAGTTTGTTAAGAGAAATATTGTTTAAAAGGGGATACATACTCTCAACTCGTCTCTCTTAGACTCACAAATTTTATAACATTAGTGTCAATTACGAAAAAAATTCGCACCAAGCGTTTGCTATTTTTATGTACCTATTGTAATAAAGTAGGAAGTGAGGCGTGATTCATAAAGCCATATAAATAGATGATGATGACGACAACATAACCCAGCTTAACCGGCGTTGTCGTTACGTCATTCCGCGTGGTTTTGTATCATGTGTCGTCCTGTGGTGTAAATCTTTTTATTGTATGGAAATGTGTACTACGATATGAGGCTTTTAAAAAAGTTCGGAGAGAGCTCTTAAGAACGCGGCATTGAGGAAGAAAGGAGGCTTTGTGGACCATCCATAAATTGCGTACTTGTCACTCTTGTTCACTTATATTATCTTACTACCGTCACGTATTATGGACATTATTAAATTTAAAACATCCCTTTTAAAATTATTTTTAATATTTCTATTTTAAACCTTTTTTATATTTTTTACATTGACGTCATAAAGATTACTCAACCCCCCCTTGTCACACATGTCACACGTAATTTATGTTATCCTCTTCCTCTAATGCCTATTGTCAGTGATGCCTATTTACCAGTATAGTGCCTGACTTTGGGTTCTTATAAAAAAAACCATCTGTACCGTAGTAACCTATATCCACGGGCGACCACTTAACAATAGATAGGATGCAGCTCATACGTATACTTTATTAAAAAACATACTATAATGTATTGAATCGATACCCTTAGATAGCTTCAAGACACTTTCGATGTGACTACGCATAGTATGCTAATATTATGCTACTCTACACTGATGGGTCTAATACTTTATGTAACGCGCTATAATATATCACATCTTAGTGATCTAAAAATTTAAGTCTAACCATTTGCATATTTTCAACAATTACCCGTGACATTCATGAATCAGCTTGTTAAGACGTTATGACAGTGTTATAAACTCAGACTATATTGTTCTTTTGAAAGCGAGCTGTTGTCCAAATACTGTTTTGTCATGTTAATTTTTGAAATACTTCGCTTAAATTATTTACGTATGTTCAGCGAATTATATATAAAAGCATCACTTATTTAGATAAATTAATATTTATTTGACTTAAGTGATGTACTATGCTTACCCATGTATATCGTCCTTTGTGTAGCAATATAGCCTCATCGTAGGCGGGTAGCAATAATTGAGGCAACAAAGTGCCTCCTTGGCGAGTTCCATTTCTACTCTTTTTATTGCGCACCATTCAGACCGGTTAATGCACCCAATGATCCATTGTGGTGCGATCAAGGCAAAATCGCATTCAGACGATTTACGGAGAACTGGCTTCAGTGTCAACTTTGTTTGTTAACGTTCAAGTTGCAAGATTGGCATATAATGTTTATATAATGGATCGAATAACAGTCAGTATATTCATGCAACAGTAACATCATTGTTGATACGTCTATTGATGTTGAAAGGTCCTCTGTTCGGCTATTTTGCCAGGCTGTAATAGTAACGTCCAATATTTAATAAAAATCTGAAAATGTTTTCCTTTACGAACAGATGATTATAAACTACTAAGCTAATTACTTATAGTTTATAGTAGTTTTATATCCCACTGCTGTTACTTAATTTCTTCGAATGACGTTTTCATTGTTTGGAGTAGCGTGGGGACTTTGAAAATTTGTCGAATTTTCAATTCGAAAATACAATTATTCAAGGAAGTCTTCCACCTATCGAAAGCGAGTTCAACCAACCGATAGAAAAATTGTTAAATTAACTTAACAGTCAGTGGATTCATATGCTCTTTGAACTTTGTTAAGGCGATGCTATTTTGATTAAAGCAAAAATATTAATCTAAAATATTTGTTATCCAATGTAATTTTTACATTCCAAATTTATTGTTCGATGTATCCATATATTGTTCGGTGGTACAGAACCCTCTATGTCGCACTTGCCGGTTTTTATACACACATTGATTTCAAAAAAGTGATAAATTAAATAAACAACTAATCTCTGAGAAATCAACAAATCTCGGAGTCGGATACGATTATTCTTAACCATAACCTATTCTTAGATTATCACACCGTTATCTTCGTTTATATTTAAACCCGTGGTGTTCGGTGAGACGAGAAAATAGTGCAACTGTTACAACTGTATCATGTAAATTATGCACATTTAAGTTTCTATTAGTGGTTAGATGAGGTAGAAAGGAATATTTTATGGAATATATGCATTATGCATTTTCACTACATCGGAGTGGATGAAAACATTGTGATATTAGTATACAAGCATTTTGTGACAGCAAAATATTAATTCAACCGATAAAAGAATCAGCATGCAATTTACATGTATTACCTTGAAAATAGAAAATTTTACATTATAATAACTATACAAGTTATATTGGGTTGATATTAGAAAAGGTCGTTTCTCTCACAATAAATAAAGACAATTAACATTAGTCTCGAAAAAATAAAGGATTCGTTTTTCTCGAAGTAACTTTAGAACATGTAAAAAGAGCCCCGATGTAGTCGTGTATGTCGACTGTGACAGGCATTTCCGCGTTTACTGTCTTCAATCCTAACTCCTAACTCCTAATTGACCTATTTAAAACTATTACTGGAACACGAAACACTTCTTGGATTTTTGCATACATTTGGGAATTAAACTGTCCCGTTTTTATAATATATACCATTTTATGTATCTGTCGGGGCGTTAATCTCTTTAATTTGGTTCTGAATCTTAATTTAAAATGTCTTAGTCAATTTATTTCATTTTAAAAGACAGTTTTTTTATTCGGAGGAATGTTTCTACAATCGATTTTATTCACGTGCTTTGGTACGTTTACTTTTGTTTAGGATTTGAGACTACATCTGTTAATTAATAAACTCAGCAAAAAGTTTTTCTTGTTTTTAAAATTTGTAACCAAAACCATACCTGATAGATATCGACTCTATAAGCACCAATGTCAATGGTCAAAATAGTCAGAACGGTCAGTAAAATTAGCACACAAAAGTGAACAGTGCCGGCCCTCGAACATAATAATTGCACAATTAGCTTGCGGGCACATGTTCGCCTTAACGGATGATGTCATGCAACAACGAACCAAGCCGCGCGCCGGCAGTCGGCGCTTGTTCACACAGCAATGAGAACGCTACGCACAAGGAAATATAGTTTCCCTGTGTTTATATTGTGCAAGTGCATCCACGTGCCTACTTAGTATCGTTTATTTTCATTTTTCTTTCATTTATTTAATATTTTTGTTTACTCGTTTAGTTTTAAGTGTCAAACATTCCGCGTAAAAGGAAGGTGAGTGTTGGTGAAATCGGCGGCTGAAACGCGTTGTTTTGGCTGTTTCGTTAAAAAAGAATTTTACCTTTTTTCTTTAGTTTATTATTTGTATTATTTGTTTTTGGTGGCTTAGGGGATACTGTACGAGTGTGGCCAGATTCAGCAGAACTCTGCTATTTAAGCAGGATTAAACATTAACTTTTGGTTCACGCAGGATTTAAAAATCAGTTTAACAATCTACTATGTTTTAGCAGAATACAAAAATAATGAAATGGCCCTTTTATGTAGTAGAAGCACACAATATTCAATATGTTACATACGATATGATCAGCACTGTAATTCCTTTTTTTTTCGTCGCCCCGTTTTTGTAGGATTCAGTAATCTTAAGACCTTTTAGTTTTTGATTTAGCAGTATTATACTTAAAATCTGGTCAGACTGTAATACTCTACATCAGTTTATAAAACGCCCTTAGAAAGGGCACAAAACCTTCCAATGGCAAACAAAGCTCACGCCAGAGATTTGCCCAGTCAGTGTAGACAGTAAGCCAATTTATCTAATCTCTTTAACATACCATTATATAACACATGTATAAAACATAATAACAACACATTTACTTGGTTATAAGATTAGACTGATAATTATAACTCAACTCAGTGTTATGGATCGTGCGCTCAAATATTTGTTTGAACACTCCAGTCACAGATCTTCGGAAAAAAAATCTTTAGAAACAAGCACGAATTTCGCACTCTATGAATGTTTACCATTCTGTACTTGACCAGCGTGATAAGTAGGGCTTCTTCTC
>DWNK01000045.1:0-16821 GCA_018250315.1 Hyalothyrus neleus pemphigargyra | reverse complement strand
AGCGTGAAGGACGAGTACTATCGGCGGTGATTTGACGGCCGACTTCTAACCGCTCGCACGAGACCGGTTTAAGTAATGAACTGAAGAAGAAGATGAAGCGTTAAAATGAAATAAAAACACATAACAAAACTGTTGCAGAGGGACTGCCTGTTTTGTTCAATCACATAAAATTTACTGGATTGATTGGATGAAATTTGGTATGGTATTAACCTACCCTGGAATAACATATTTACATATTTTTATATGAATTAAACATTAAAACTACGAATTTGATATACCTAGTAACTGCTAATTTCATATGTTGGACTCTTTGTATTTTAACGCGGGCGGAGAAAAGTAGTTTATGTATCTGTAAATATTTTCATGATGTTTTAATTTTAGTTCATAAATTTTATAAGCATACTCATAGACTATGTTATTAGCGATGAGAGTTGATGTTGTGCAAAATATTGTAGTTACAAACAAAAGTATGTAAAATAAAACTTTAAATCATTTTGTTTATATTCAGGTGATTATTTCAAGAAATCTTAAACAATTTATAATTATATATAAACAAACGATTTCATTAAATATATAATAATTATATATTCCATGTTAAATAACAATAAACAATATCTTAAACAACATTAATTATACAGAGTCAATAAAATAGAAAACACAATGCGTCTTCACATGCAATATCTTCCGTTTACAGGTTTTTGATAAGATACATATTTAAAGTAGGGGACCGCATTATCTTTATTTAGGCTCGTTTGTAACTATTTCACGCCTTAAGTACTCAACTGATTATCATGATATTTTGTACACACTTTGCTAGGGGTACAGATGAGGGAATAGGGGGAGGAAAAAAGATATAGTAATAATTTATATGGCCGTCTAGCCAATAAAATAAACTCAGCTGTCGGGAAGACATGAATGGTATGGGTTTTCAAAAACCTAATGAGCAATCCTAAATTACCAATGTTTTGTAACATTGTTGTGACAGTTGTGTAACAGTGAAAGTGTTGACTTACTTAGCAGGATATAAAGATAATTTAAGAAAAAGAAGGATAGATGTAATAAGGATATTAATAATTTGGTGCGTTTTTATAATATTTATGTATAATATTTGGAGAATGTTAGTAACATGTTGTAATTAGTAACTATTGTTTGTTCGGTTAAAATAAATGTAAATCAGTTAGTGTATTCTATAGAGATACGGCTCAATTATTTAGTAGGCTACCATCAGGCAGAACTTGACTTACATGGAGTTTAGACTTACATTTACAGATATCCATGGCAGCAGGAACCATGTTCGTTTACTTTTTTTATGTGAAGACGCAGGCGATATACCTGATGGTAAGTAGTCGTCGCCGTAGCCGTCGCATATCAACATTTGCAACACCAGAGGAGTCGCCAATGCTCGCCGGCTTTGAAGGGAAAAAGGATGGGAAGGGTGGGAAGAGGGTCTCTGGGCCCCAGGCGCACTACCGGAACAAGACAAGTCTATTGACGTTAGACTCCGGCCTGAGGGTGGTCACTAGCCAGTCAGGTCAGACGACTGGTGCTTAACACTAGCATCTGCCTCTAAGATAACGTACACATGAATTTGTACAAGCATTGCTGCGTAAATTAAAAAAGATAATACTTTTACTTTGTACCACAATCAAAATCAAGTATCAGATGTCCAACAAGTTACGTTATCAGTATTGCAACTTGTGGACGTTATATTGACAGTAATTTGGCATTTCGGTCATATCATTATTCTGCTTAATTATACAAAGCTACCTAACATGTCGGAATTAGGGTTATTAAAATAATTTATACTGTTATGTTCAGGGAGATATTAATGTACGGTTCCGGTTAGAAACTTAAATATGATTAACTATGTAAATGTTAATAATCGGTACTTGAGCATTTTGTTTTCTCTTTGTTTTGATTTGGGTTTATTGAAGTCGGTTTTTTTGTATAAGCCAAACGACGCAGGCGAGATACGTGATCGTACGCCATCATCGCAGCCTACGAACATTTGCAACACCAGAAGAGTCGTCAACGCTACGCCGGCTTACTTTTAAATATACTGTTTATTTATTTATTATTTACTTAAATAGATAAACACACGTTGTTGTAACTTTAGTTTTTAAAATAGTTTTTGAGTTATCTACATCAAAGATTAAGATTACGTAGCTAATCTTTTGCTTATTGATCAACGATTGCATATAATCAGTGCTCAGGAAGATCACGTGTTGAATATTTATGTCTTTGTTTTCAATGTAACGCGCCAATTGTTTAAGGTTTCCTGTTTATATATTGTTCGGATCCAAATTGGTTAAATTTTTTATATGATACATAGATTTGAATATGAACTACTTAGTATTAGCATACTAAATAATGTATTACTGCCATGCTGGTGGTAAGGTCCCATCGTGTGACTTGACTGGCTAGCGACCACCCTCAGCCTTCCAAATCTTGCGTCAAAAGCGACTTGTCGTGTTCCGGTAGTGCGCCTGAGAGCCAGAGTCCCTCTTCCCACCCTTCTCATCCTTGCTATTGTCTCCCTTCAAAGCCGGCATAGCATTGGTGACTTCTCCGATTTTGCAAATGTTCATGCGGCGGTGACTACTTACCATCAGATATCTCGCCTGCTTCTTCGGTCGGCTAATATATAAAAAAAATGGTTCATCTCGTTTAATATAGGTAATGTGAAAGTTTCTAATGTATTGAGTTTATTACTCTATCAATCAGACTATGAGTACCTATTATAACGATGTGAAAGAAATTACGTAGGTACACATGGACAACGGTCTGGATTAGAGAATAGGATATTTATGTTCTGGCAATAATTCTTTGAGGAAAATCGGGCCCGGATCTAAATCGAGAAATAACATAAAAAATATAATTAAATAAACTATTTATTTTCAGGTCGTTGCAAAGTAAAGAGAAAATAAGCCCCATGATATCATTAAGCAATTTTCCCTCTGCGGCTCATTAGTGATCGCTCCACATAAACACCTCGCATTACCATCACAGGGCACAGGCAACAGCAAAGAACCGTTTTCATTTATGACACACCAACCCTTCCCTCGTGAAAGATAACGACGTCCTGAGCGTTTTATGAAAGTATATCTTTTTCATACGAATACTCGCATATTGCATACATATCGTTGGCTAAAACTAAACCAATTTGATGTAGTAGGCACGTTAAAAACTTTTCAAGTTTCGAAATAAAGCTGGCATGGTTAGTGATAAAATGTTTTTAATTAAGTTAAGAGGAGGGTTACTACCATATCCTAATCAGTATTATTATAATCCTACTTCATATGTTCGAACATACGAGTAGGATTATGATAATGCTAATAAGGACATGGTAGACCCCCAACTCTGTCGTATATCCACGGTCGCTCTCCATAGAGGTTACTGAGGAATAAAAAAACATCCCGTTCTATGAATTTTAATAAAAATTAAATAGTAGTTTTTCGAGTAGAAACATGAAAAGTAAGCACCGGCTTTGACCAAAAGGGCCTTCAAACACAATGTTCTAATCTAATCATACTGCACTTGGTCATAGCTGTTGAGCAAGAATAAAACCAATTGTCACATATCATAATATCGCAAACCGTTTATTGTGGAATGGTTCAATAAATATGAAACCTAAAAAGAAAAAAATAACTATAATCATATCTATTCCCTTAGTATGAGTTGCAATCAACAAATGCTCGATACACTATTTCGTCCTATTCAATTCCCGATTCCGCCTATTTAATTGACTGAGCGAGTCATCGACTCGATAACCGCAACGCTCTCAGCCAATCAAGAAGTGGAAATTAGAAATTTTCGTTTTCGATGATCGAGTAGTCGAAAACGAGTAAAATTTGTACTAAGGGTATGTATTTATAATCTGCGTAGAAAATTAAGTAGGCTTTTACATGAAATGTAATTTTAATGTGTTCATAATTAAATAAAAAAATGTCTTCTATAATACCCGCCCAAATTGCCATTTAAAAGTTTTTTTACAGCAAATACGAGCAATAAAGTCTGTAAATACGAGGAATAAAATACAAGTACGATACGTAAAAAGAAAGGTAAAAAAATATTCGTAAATTAAAAGCAAAAACCTTTTGGTGAGTGTTTTTTGACGGCGCAATACTACTTATCCTTGTTTCATCATTTAAAGTTCCAAAGAGATGAAATAACAATAAAGGCTCGATAAAGAGAAACTGTATTTGCACAATAATAACCTTCGAGAACATTATAATAGTGACTAAAGTAAGTTTAAACAACAGAAATTTCTCGTAGTCCAAAAACAATAGGGAGCTGATAACTTTGCTAATATCCCCTACAGCTACGCGCCCACGTCCCCTTGTGGTCTTTCGCGGTCTTGCGTGGTCTTTCACGGGCCACGATCGACGTTTACTTGCTATCAAATGTCAGTTAAAAAAATTAACGAAAGTAAGTTTTCGTCATAATTATACATTTATAATTTTTTTTATTAATTAACTGTATCATCCTAAGTTTTATATGTTATTTTTCTGCATATTAATCCAAGATTTAAACTGTAATGAAGATTTTATATGACAGTGTTGTGTTATGTCGATGTTTGCACCCTAGGACAGTTGAAACAGTCACAATTTTAGCTCACCTCACTAACATTTTATTTATTTATTTATTAACAAAATCCACACAAATTTTATTTGGCATCTTTTGGTATGGCGTGGTTTACTTTAGTGTTTTGTTTTAGGTAGATTTATCTGTTTGTTACGGTATTCTTGGGTTTTAGATTATGTTATTATTGTTTTAGAATTCCAAACGGAAGACTGACTGGGGTATGGCAAGTAAAGAAATAAATTATGAACTAGCTGCCGGAGAAGTCATGTTACCTAATAAAAATATTCGTGATTTTGCTGATAGGAGCTAGTGAACCCTTGATGAAAGTTTTTATAGGTAAAAAATTGTCAGAATTGTGTAGGCCATCGGGGTGGCCGCGGATGAAAAGTGGGTACTTAATAATTTGCTACTTTTTTATTTGTAAGATCTCAATATTGTTATTAACAGACTGATTGACAAATTTACGTATTTTTTTAAATTATTTTTTTTCATTTGATTTTATAAAAGATGCTTCCAGGTAATAAGTGTTTCAACTCTCCTAGATCATTGTTTCAATTTCCCTCGGTAAGACAACCAAAGGTTGAAACAAAGTCACTAGTTGTCTTCAAAGCAAAGTTTTTATGGGTAAAAGTAAATAGTGCCATTTTTTATCCTGACCAACTTTTAGACAATTAAACAAGGTTTCATTAAGTATACACTTTCCAAGCTGTCTCTTATTTTAAAAGTTGTAAGTCACAATATAAAAAAACGGTTCAACTCTCGTAGGTCTCCGCTACAATTATATGAAAGCAACAAAACGAAAAGTAACAAAACAAAAACAAACAAAAGTAGCTATATTTCTCAACACAAGCAGTGAAGAGCGTTACCTACCTCACGCATAAGACAAGCGGAACAAACCGCAATATATTCTGTCATACGTAAATTGTTTGCAGCAGAATTCTCCACTAAGGTAATCTTAGCGGATAATTCTGCGCTGAGCTAATTTTAGCGGATAATTCTGCGCTGAGCTAATCTTAGCGGATAATTCTGTTATACATATTATATTTTCAATGTAAAAAAATATAAACGCCTGTTAAAAAGTCCGCTAGTATTATCAACTGTGCAAACGTATAAGATTTTTTGTCGACCATAATAATATGAATAAGTATAAATAGTGCGCAAAAAATATCAGGTCTTAGTTCAATTAAACGATAAAAATTACACCACGCCGTAACATACTTTGCGTATAATTTAATATTTGTTTCTATTATTCACGCGTTCATATTAAAAAAAATATATGTTGCACGCACATATCATACACTTTACACTCTCCCACTTTTTATGCAACCGTCGCTGCTGAAAGTTCGAAATTTTAATCAGCTTTTGAAATCGTAATTTAAACTAGTTCTTTATACTGTTAAAATTAAAATCATCAATAAATCAAAATGAGATGAAACATAAAAAAGGCTTGCCACAACCAAGAACCTACTTTATTCCTTTACGCTGCAATTTATATCCCATATTTTTCATCCCCCACGCACTTCTCATATACATCCCACAAACGCACGTAAATTACGCCACGCCTTCACTCTACAATTTTAGATTTGTTACGCGCGAAAATATTCATCGCTAAACATCTATCGGTTCACATCTTGATAAAGTCCGAATGTGTCAACGACCTAAGTATCACTGGTCATCTAGAACTAATTGGCCTGTGGAAGCAGACAAGCTCCTTCTAAACCTTCTAATCGCTCAACAATGGTGAGTACTCCGAGCAACAACTCGATCTGGTACCGACGTCACCGTTCCTCTATCGCCCCACTCGCCGACAAACGAGGTTTCACCTAAATCAACTTTAATCTTGACTCTCCTCTTAAGTTCGCTTTTCGTACAAAGAGCATTAGGGGTACTGTTGCAAAATTCCATATGATAACTAGTGACTACTTGCCATCAGTTGGCCCGCCTGTTTCTTCGTTAGGCTTGAACATAAACGAAGCCAAGACGCTGTAAAGCATAAATACACCCACCGCGTTCAGTATATTTAGTGAGAAACATTAAATCTTATAGAGCACATACTAGATTAAAAAATAAGAATGAGAAAATGTTATTTGCTAATAACCTTTTTGATGTCGTCGAAACCAAACATTGGACATGTCTCATGTTCCAGTAAAATAATAGCAGCACTATAACAATTTTACGAGAGCGTTCAAAGATTAGGTATCGCAAACGCTAAATTACAGTGAACATAAAAGTGTTCCCCAGTTCAAGTGACTCCCTTTACACCCTCATGCTACATAAAACCACGCTTTATTACTCTGTTACTGAGAACTACATGTGATATTATGTCATGTAACGTCTAAAACTTAAGGTACGCAGGTATTATCGTAAAAATCGAATAAAAACAATACTATTTTCTACCTTTAATGCCGGCGATAAAGTTTTTCGTAGGACAGAAATAAACTATAGGCTTGTTGATTAAAGTTTAATCGGTCATTGAACCTTTATATAGGTAAATACAAGTATCTGTAAATGACTATGAAATATATAACGTGTCCTGATCTTATTGTATGTCTGTTATGCATAATAAATACGAATAAGTATTTCGTCCTTTTAGATAATATTTAGTATTCCATCATTTGCTCCAATCGTGGCATAACATTTATCCTTGTATTTTTTCTCTTAGTGCGCTCAAAAAACTATAGTTTTGTTTTATTATTCAGTTAGCAATGTAAATTGTAGATATTTGTCCATTTGGACTTTTATATCTTCAAATTTAATCTTAAACTGTGGGTTAAGTTTAAGCGAAGGCATACGCAAACAGAACCTCAGGAGTCTCGTTTAATAAAGTTTCGTACAGATGTTCAAAATGTATACCAACTAGTATAATAAACGTTGTTTCATATGAAGGTTTAACCGCACAATATGAAAATTTAGTTCGGGTCAGGGTGCTTTCCTTTTATGACAACATTTAGCTATAGTTTAAGCTAGGCAACCTTAAAGTAATGCCATATAAACTGTAACAAAATGATTCAATATTAAATTTATAAATATTTTTTTAACAAGTTATAAATATTATTACTAATACTAAACATTAACAACAAAAAGACATGGATATAGTTTCAGAATAACTTAGTAAACTGAAAATATCTTCAAATTTATGTAATTGTTCCTGAGCACTTGTATTTACATAGGGACATTATTCTTCTTCACCAATATAGGGAAAAAAGCAAAACTTAGGCACAGTAAGTAAAACGATTCACGTTGATAAATTTGAGACTTTTAACGCCATATCTAAAGTAGCCTCAAAACCTCTGTAATATAATGGGTTGAAGAGCGTGTCATTAGATTTGTTGTCATTTCGTCGTTGAAGTGCAAGGTGGTACATGTCTCAAATGCAATTATTTTTAAGCAGGTGTTTAAATTATTATATTTGTAGCCTTCTCCTAAATACTGATACGTAAACTTAGAGGTTTAAACTAGGGACGGCTTGACCAGTCAAACCAGTCCCTACTTCAAAAACAAGAATTACGAAGAACGTCCTAAAAACAATTCTTGATCCATAAACAGTATTCCTAAAGCCTAAAGGATTTCCGAATTAATTTTATGCCCTATAAAGCGGTTGTTTATCAAAGAAAGTTTATGACTAAGCCTGTGCAAACTGGACCAAAATTAGTTTGGCAAGTGTCGCTGTTTGTCGAAGAAACAGGACTGATTGCGTCGTTGTTACATATTGTAAGTAAATCACTGGAATAAGGCTTATGAAAGTATTTATTTACACTTTGTGTTTTTTTGTTGTTGTTTGTAACAGTCTTTGTGGGGATTTTCATGTTCATGTTGATACTATTATTATTCAGTAGATGATGGGTAGACGGGCCGATGTGTAGTAAAACGGTAATCATTTAACAGGTGGGGGCGATATGATAAAGCAAATCGAGCGATGTTTGAACGTACTTAAGTCTTTGCCATCGTCCAACAAATCTGCTATCAAATCCGAATGGTATCTAGGTATTCGATTTGGATGTTGCTACCTGATCAAAGAAAAGATTGCTACCCCCAGCTAACTACGCCTGTCGACTAATTTAGACTAAACTAAGACAATTTTTATGTGAACTGATTTATTTTCAAACTTTGTAGATTTGTAACTAAATTAACACACTCTGAAAAAGAAACCTTAATAAACCTTTTAGCAGATGATCTTAATAGGACTTTTGAAGAACAGAAGCTACAAACTTTTAGGACAACAGAAAATAACATTACTATTATGTATGAAACATACAAGTGGTGACCAAATTGAATGGAATATGAATTTTGTCCTTTTTCATCAATTTTTAAAAAGTCATGTATGAACACACATTCAGTAAATGAAGACCACATTATATCTTACAAACTATATCTAATATTCTTACAATTTAATCCTTACTAAGAATCCTTAACGTTAATTATTAACATGTTAAATTCATTTTAAGTACAAGTTCCCTTCATTGCACAGTTCATTTTCGTACCTACATCTTCACAGCTTCACTTGAACTGACTCGCTAAACTTTATATAGGAAAGTTTAACGGGTCAGTTTAAGTCACATAAATTCAGTGTTACCTCTCGACTGGGAATTTTGCGTCTTCTGAGCGACGACTTAATCAAGAACATGAAAGTTAGTTCGTAGTTGCTATGATACTACTTTAAAACTATGCCGTTTGGAGGAACTCTGCAGTTTGAACCACAACATGCAATGTTGTTTTAATAGGTCGGTAAAAAAGTTACTTAGTATTTAATACCTAAAGAAATTCGAGACTTTTTCAAAGTTTATTTGCGACATTTCGTTCCATAACTTTTAGATAGTAACATGTTCCCATTGCAAATATTTTGGGACTTGTGATCAAAAAAATTTACAGACCTCTACTACTTAAAGAATTCAGAAGAGAGTGAGACAGGTGGAAATCTGAACGTCAGAGATATATGGTGAATACATTAGCACTTCCCAACCACTCTCTCACTTTTTGCTGTGGCTAAAGATGTGTGCGATCTGGCGTTGCACAGTTCGCCATCTAGACATAGCTACTAATATCGAATCTTCCTCCACTTTTTAAGAGTGTTTCGACTGACCGATCAACTACCAGAGCGCATTTGCGGCATCAAAATTCTTGGCTGAAAATACTTAATTCATTGTGCTACTCTTACTGATACTGATTTATCCGAAAACTTCACATTTTTTCCATAATGCGCTAAGTGTATAGCTAACTATAGCAAGAACCTAATTTAGTTGATTTACATCAGGGGCGCTTGAATACTCATTGCCTATGTTTTAGTGCTATTATCTATAGCCATAGACCAATATATTATAGCTATCTATTAGCTACATGTCTCGGCTAAGATAGCTCGCCTATTATAGGCGAGCTATCTTAGCCATTACACAAATGTGCAAGCACTAGGTACTTATCCCTATAAGCCTTGAGAGCGAGAGAAACAGTCTAGGACCCAGACGGTCAAGCCCAACAAAAAGTCTTTTGCGAGGCGCGGGATTAGCTGGTGGAGCTAAAAGTTTATTTTTTATAATTTGGTAATTATTTTAACTAACCTTACATAAAACCGAAGTACATTAACATGAAGTGAAACAGTCGTTTAAAGACAATCTCGCTACACCCTGATTAAGACCTGCGGCGGACGTTGTATTTAATAGAGAACAACGATATGAGAAAAAGTAATAGTGTTCACAACTCTACATAATATAACTGCGTAATATTTCTAACAATGCGATCGCCTAAAGCTCATTTCCCTGAAATTATTCAGCGTTATGCCAAGCTCTACAAGTGTACCGTGAAATACCGTCGCTATGAAGTAATCCATTCTTAATTAAACAATTCGCGAACACACCCACATACGAGTACATAACTTGTAGACGGTATAGCCTCACGCAAGGTGATTTATTCCGATGAATATACGCGTCATGGTTTGCATAATAGCATTATGTGGGGAGGTTGGAATCCGAGCTATTTCTAAATGGTTAACTGGAGGCTTTACGTGGCTGGCTCAGCCCGTAGCTCGTCTCAATAAAGCCGCCTACCTTTCATTAACGCGTTTATGTGCAAACCGTTAAGTTTTACGGTTTGGTTACGCACTGCCTTGCTGGCTTGCGGATTACGTTCCACGCATCAACAGACTTTACTATTGGGGCAAAATGAAGCAACCTCACTTTATTTTTGGCCAGCATTAGGTACCGAACCCACAGCGCAAATGTTTTAATTAAATTCGAACACGGAACTATATATTGTGTCTATTGTGTACGGTGTATTGTGTAAATATTGGCGCTGTAATTAACGTAACAAACATCCTACAACGGCTGTAATGGAGGCCAACTTCAAGTCTATCTAGAAAACAAATAAAGCATAGATTGGAGTAGAGGGTTATTTTTATTTATTTAACTCGCTTAACAACTGTCTTTAAATTAATAATTAAAGTTACTTTGATAAAAAATCATTTTCGGTAGTAGGTATATCCTGGACTGATACAAGTAATACAAGTAATAAAATCGAATTTTATTTAATTTATTTTATTTTAAACAATATTTGTTTTTCTCATCTACTTATATGTTTTAAAAGAAAATTTACTGAATAAATTCATTCGGAATCCATATAATCCTACCAGCTTTAGTGGCAAAAAGCACTCGGTTCAAGCTGCATTTTACGACTTTTTGGCATTTCGATATTAAATTTTCTCGCCGTAATTCGGTGAACTACTTCAAAGCAATAAAAACTTATACTGTAGCTATTTTCTGCCTCATATATATTGAATAAAACGAAACAAACAACAAATATTTTTTTGGTTACTTCAAAACAAACTGCATTGAATAAGTAATTTAGTATATTACCTACTTGAGTCCGGTCGCTCTTCCAAGCTTCCTTAGCCAAGTATTAAGTATATAAACTATCGAAAACCCAAGCGCAATTTATGTATTTCTACAAAGTAAACCAGCTATAAACTAGTTTGGTATTCTTGTCTTGAGGATTACGTGGAAGTTTTAATTGTGGTTCGTTCATAGTACCAACGTCCTTTGACCTCTATACAATACACTCTGAATTCTTATCTAAATAGGAACACTCGGGAGACATCTTCCCAGGTTTGACAATAGGAGGCCCTCTCTAGCTACCGTTATTCATGAGATTTGAGTCGTAGATCGTAAACTATGGTGTTCTGTTGCCTTGTATCTTGATTAACAATGACAGGCTTAATATCAAGGCTGGATTCGTACAACAAATATAATAAAATTTCAAAGGCTTTACATTTTACACTTCATTATTTTTACCAAAATACTAAGTGATATACGTTACGCCTGTCGTAATGTGTTAGCGTGCGGGCGTGTAGGTTTGATATAATTCAAATTAAAACGCATTAGGCATTGATACAGTAGTGGTGGAGAATAGCGGTCTCGCTCCAGGAGTTCACACACTTTAATTTTTTATAAAATTATGTCCGTATTATAAATTGTCACTTTATTTCGATGAAGGAACACATCGTGAGGAAATCTGCAAGCTCTACAAAATTTTCTCAAAGGTTTGCGAAATCTATCAATCCGCACTTTACCGCAGTGTAGACTATGGTACCTTCGTTTCTTCATCTATTCTTCTCATTTTGAGAGAAGACCTGAACCCAGCAGCAAAACAGTTAAGGGTTGCTGATAACGATCGATAAATAATCATTTTAAAGAATTTTGGAGGAGTGTGGCCGCGCAACAATTTGCAATTCGTCTCTATAATTACGAAAGCTAGACTAGCTATTTTTAATTATTGACTAATAGAAGCATGAGAAAAGCGAAGTGAGTCACGTTCTTCCCGTCGTTAAAGATGTTAATGAATTGTTTGGTTTAATTAAAGGTGATAAATTGATGTAGTCCAGCCAATTATGAGATTGTTTACAACCAACACAATCTTTGGATGAACGCGCGCTTTCCAGGTAGGTATTACACAATAAACTATATTGTTTTCAATATCCATACTAATATTTTATCTTAATGCGAAAGTAACTCTGTCTATCTGTCTGTTACGCTTGCATGGGTAAACTATTTAGCTAAATGTAATTAAATTTAGCATGGAGATAGTTTAACGTATGGGGATAAACATAGGCTACTTTTACATAGGAAGTTACACTTTCACGCCAGAACGAGAAAAATAGTCAAAATCATGTAGTTCACGTTGGCGAAGCCGCGGGCGGCAAGCTAGTACCTAATCAATATAATCAAAATAAACTCGAACTTAGCTCGGTCTTTCTGCTAGTATTTTTCATTGTGTTTTATAATTGCATTACCCATAAATATTATTATTGCATAAAACATTAAGTATTCATAATGTCCGAATGAAAACATAAAATCAAATATTCATTCCCATTTCCAATCAAGATTACGCTGTTGATCCGGATCGTTGGTAAATATCCTGAACAAAAGGAAAATAACAGTAAATGCATTGAAACGCTGAAAGCTAATCCAACAGCTTACTTTCGCAGCAGATTAAAAGAAAACGTCGCACAAAGAGGATTAGCGCCGCGTTTTCTGCGCCAGTGTTTTTCTAATGAAACGTTGAAATGCCTTGCTTCGTTTTCTCTGTGTGTATTTAATATTTATCAACATCCTCGTCATGAGCCGATTAGTGTTTAGATAGGTACGAATCAACTGACAGAATACAAAAAAATAACCTACAGTTGTTATTGATATTAAAAAATTTTTTTCGCGTTATATTATAGGTACGACGCTGGCCGAGTGCAGTCCATACTAATATTATAAATGCGAAAGTAACACTGTCTGTCTGTTACGCTTCACGGGCAAACTGCTGGGTGGAAAGTAATGACATTTAACATGGAGACAGTTTCAAGTATAGGAATGAACATATGCTACTTTTTTCCAAAATCAACCCCTATGGAGGTATAGTGGGGGACGGAAAGGCCGCGGGCGCGCAGCACTATAATCCTTAGAGACCAGCGGAAAGAACTCACGAGTTTTTCATCATAGTAAAAGCATAATTAATTAACGCACGTGTTGATCGTCTAACTAGTCTAGGCCTCAAAGTTGTATCATCATTAACCCATTACTGTCCTACTACTGAGCTCGTGTCACGTATTATAATGAGCATTAGACCATTCCCTACCACGCTGATCTGGTGTCGTTTAGTAGACCCCTTTGCTAACATTATGTAGGACTCGCACATATACTTGCCTATAGGGGTTTGGTCCACTTCACGCTCGTCTGAGGACAAATCCAGAAGCTCTTAGGGTGGACCATAGATTTAGATTTTTTTCACTACATTATGGACGACCGCCGTCTACCAGGGGCACGACTACTAGACTCGCTACATGGAAACGACCTTATCTTGTTCCTGCTTAACAACAAATTAGCATAAAAATTAAAAAACGCGTAGCAACCATACAGCAATCAAAGATTTATCAGTGTCTAATTAAAAAAGCTTAAATTACATGTGGAATATTTATGTTACAACTTACAAGTATAAATATTATGGTTTTCCTCAAAATTCATGTTTAAAATACATAAACAACAACTAATATCGTTAAAAATATCGTATAAAATTAATAAAAATATAGTTTTTCCGTAAGCATTACACGTTTCTATTATCCGAACTTTCGATTATGATATAAGACATTTCCTCTTTAAACTACTATTTAGTGAAAATAAATAACCACGCGGTTTTTTACGTAAGCGCTTAAAAAGGATTGTGCCGTTCCACTTGGTGTTGTGACTGTGATTGTTACACTCACGAGCGAACGAAACTAGTTCTGGAACGCGCCCTTAATATAACCTAAATGTCATTGTCATTATTGCCATAAAATTTTTGGTTATCTTATTTTACTATATCTTTGAGTTTTGGACAATAATGTTTTAGATTAGGAATTTTTTATACTGATATTGTTTTTAGGCTATTAGCAGTTTCGCTAGTTTTGATTTGATTTAAAATTTTATAATTATTAAGTAGTTATAGTAAACATTATACCTTATTAAAATTTAATGAACCACAATGAAAATATCAGAGGTAATTCTTACTATTATTTAATTTTTGTGCTTGTCTTAGATATTAGATACGTATATATAATGTAAGGTGCTTGTACATTAATATATATTATTTCAAAAATGCCTAAAGACTACTGTTGAGTTCGGATCTCCTCTCAAAATAAGGAGATTAGATCAAGTCTGTAGCTCTGTTCAGGTGCAGATTAGTAGACATATCCTAATAGCTTTGAGAACTTTTATTTTGTGAAACTCGAAATAATGTTAATTTCCCTAACCGTTTCTTTCTTCTCTGATAAAGCTAGTAAACATGTCCCCATGACGAGAAGCTGTAAATTTTGTAAACAAAGATCTTCTGAGTTACAAAGCCACAATTATGACATTTATGAATGAACTAAAAACAATCAATTTAAAGTAATGTGCAATAAAGTAATGTGCAATGTGTAATAAATAAGAAACTAATGAGCAATTTAAATTAGTCTAATTTATACATTAGCAATATAAATCTCTGCTGTTACATTTTTTGTGTTACAGAAACCTGAAATGAACACATTTGTCAGATCATGCAACGAGACCTTACTTATACAATAAAAAACAAAGAAGAAATATACATGACTAATGATTATATCCCTATACAAAAATTTAAATTAATATTGCATTATGAAGTCCTAAATTATTGTTTACATAAATTACAGTTTCTTGTGGCGAGGACTATAGTTACTATCTGGTGTTTGAACCCCAGAGCAAGACCGCAATTCTTAATACTTATACTATCACTGCTTATGCTTATATGATAGCATGGAATGCAAAAAATTATAACAACTTGTTAATTTGATGACTGAATTCTAACATTTTATATATAAATCTTGCTGCAACTACAGGACTAACTATTTGCTCAAGAACCCCTGACTAATTTTTATTTTTCTATTTACAGCTCCCAGGAGATGAGGAATGCCTCACATGCCGTACTTATGTATTCCAAAATGAAAGTCACACATTAGGGAATGCATTGAAATGTATTATATCTAGATAGTAAGTATAATTATGCTAATGCAATGTTATACAACATTGTATAGCTTTTGAAAGCAAATCTAGATGCAGTCAGGAGTTAGTGAGTGACCACTAGGGATAAAACTTGGGTGTGTTTCCATGTTTCAGAGGACATTTTGAATCGGTAATCTGATTTTGATTGGTTCTCGTTGTTAAACCTTGTCAGTGGCCTCTTGAGAGGTTTGGTTGATCATTAACCAGTATCTTTATAAACTAGATTGGAAAAGTAAGGTGGAGTAAACATCTCTTCCTTGTTGAAAGAGATTTAAGGCCAAGAACCCTTCTACTACTACTCGAGCTTATTATTCAGCATCAACCACTCACTTCATCCAATAAACAGTAGTATAATTGGAAATTATTGCCACCAATGCCGTTAACCCTTTTTATGGCCCACTAAACTGGACTGACAAGCCATGGAGCATATTCCACCACTCTGCTTTAGTGTGAATTTGTATGGAAGCCTGTTATTCTAAGTAAAATGTGACTTCATGGCAAAATATTTATAATGATTGTAAAAATGCAATTTACCAACTTAAAGTAATGAAACAATTTTCCATGTTCATATTATTTTCATTGATTTTTATTATTTATATTGTTTAATAACTCATTCAAAGTCCAACACAACTCTTAAACCTTATTACATGTAGATGCTTATGTGCTTTCAGTGATGATGTTCAATTTTGTGGCTACACTGTTCCTCACCCCGCTGAAGCGAAGATGCACTTTAGGATACAAACAAATGAAACACCAGCTTTGGAAGTATTAAAAAGAGGCCTCAAAGATTTACAAAGTGTGTGTGATCATACAATGGATTTATTTGAAAAAGAAGTAAAAGACTTTAATAAAATTTAAGTAAAATAAAATGTCTTTTTTTGTTCCAAGATTTAAATATGTATGTAATTATTGCATTAAATTTATATTTTCTTTTCCCCAAACCAAAGATCAATGAATAGGCTTCATACAATTATCGATCAGTTTTTTTTTTTAAAAGACCAGACCCAGGGAGTCAGTCATAAGTTAGATAAAAATTAAACATTGTATTTTTCCACCACTACTGCAGGCTGTGTGCTACTTTGTCTTGTCTGTGATACACATAACATCATGAAAAATTGATTCACCAGAATGGAAATTCAGTTTTCTGTAATAATCTAATTTGTATTGAACACTTATTACAATGTGGAGCACCCTATGGAGCTACATTTACCAA
>DWNK01000044.1:0-16859 GCA_018250315.1 Hyalothyrus neleus pemphigargyra | reverse complement strand
CAGTGTTCGTGTCAGGTGGCGCGGCGGGCGCAGGCGAAGTCGCGTGTCCGCCGAGTATGCCCACCACGCCAGAACTCACCACGATCGATCGCTCATTTATAAATGTCACTAGTGGTGTTAACACTGAGCTCACAACACAGCGGTCACTGGGTCGGGACGCGGGCAGGCCGCCGCGGCCCGGCTGGCGAGCCGACCTAAGCGTATTTCTGCTCACCGCCCGCCTTCACTCACCTTCGGGGTGCAGCCTCTGCGGGTCGAACCAAGCATCTGCAATAGAAGGCGGCGCGTTAGCGGGTTAGTCGCGACAGGGAGAGACAAGCGGGCGAAGCGAAGCCGGCGCCGGAACTTACGCGGGTTGAGGACGCTGCAGAGGGAGGGCCCGGAGTCCGCCATGGCTACGTATTTTACGTAATATAAGCGTGGAAGCGGCGGACAGAGCGCGCGCCGCGCCCGACTATCGCGTCGATACTGGCGGCCGCAGCGCAACGCCCTCCCCCCGCGCCGCACCCCCAGCGCCCCAGCGCCGCGCATGCGCCCCCGCGCCGCCGCCACCGCGCACCTTCCACTCCTGACATGCTGCATCATAGCTCATAGCTTCATCACCCACCACCACCATACCACACAGATCACATGCGACGGTGACAGCGGCATCATTGTCTTGTTAGATAGAACGACAGGATAAATAGACAGGCCGATAGGTTGGGATATAGGTAATATTAGTGCCATGTTTTTAATAGAAACATGAGGCAGATTAAGAGGCGTGAAAATTATGCTAGGCTCAGCAGTCAACATATATGTACACAAATGTAGGACGACACACCGTGGGTCATATGTCATACTTCAGGAACAGTAGATACGATGTCCATTTTCAACGAACATACCTACGTAGATATTAATAATTTGTGAAATGGATTTTGTCGTTACGTTATCGTCAATTCTTATGAAAGTAGTAAAAATAATGTCAATACAACGATAGCGCCAAAGCACAATGTCCCACGCTATCTTTGGGTGATTGAAGTGATGCTCGAGGCTGCACTGCGTAATCGCATTTTTACAACATTGTACATTGTGTGTTAACGTTACGTCAAAAGCATTGCCTTTCCTAATTAAACAGGGATCGCTTGATATGGCGAATTTATTTGACACTAATGATTTTACTAACTTTCATACTTGACTATCAATCAAACTTAGGAAGTAACATAGTTGTAGCAGTTTTCATTCTCCATTGCATCTGCAATCGTTCTGAAACTTCTTGAAGTAGCAACTAGTAACATTTCATTTATAACATTTACAACTTTAATTATTTTTATATTTAAAGCAGCTACTTATAATAAAAATGCACCAAAATATTATATCTTATATTAATACTTTTTTAGGATAGCAATTAACTTATTTATTAAGGACCCATAGAATCCTCTTACAAGTTTCAGCAAATTTGTAACTATTGTTCGTTATTTTATGTGGTGTTTAATTTCAATAAGGGCATAGTATTTCGCACAGTAATCGCGCGGTACACAACATACATTTATCTACAGTCATACAAGTGAGGTATGTACCCATACCCGGCAAGGTTGGCCCGCGAATGAGTCATCTAACTTAAGAGGGGAGTGGAGCTGGTAGCCAGCCTTGAATGTAAAATTATCACGTGAACATGACAACAGTGTTGCCAAGTTCAAGGCCTCTAGTACCTACGATGATTTAATTTTCGTCTCGCAAAGAACAGCATTATAAATAAAGAACACTTGTCATCAATCAGGCGTGCGATTGACGATTTATGCAGCTCGATTTCGAAATCACTTTGAACACGATCACTGAAAGTCACGGAGTACTAATAGTAGTTTCCATATATAGTAGTAGTTCCATACTATAGTATTATAAGTTATATAACAAGATAATATTGAAGTTAATACTAATATTATATTAGTAGAACACATAAAAAATTAAAATGAAATAAAATTAATTCCAAACATCTGATGAATTAACTAGAAATTAATAAGCAAACCAATGTCCAGTAATTCTATGTAGCGATGTACCGTAGACGTCACCAGAAATAACGATATTGATAACAATGAAATGATGATAACTTAACAACCGATATCAAATAATAATCAATCAGTTGGTTTGTCGGACATAGGTAGGTGTTTATGGTATTTAACTACCTAAAGCTCCATGGCCATTTCCTCGTAACCATTTTGTAACATTAGAATCGGATTGGAAAAAAACCGTAGAGATATTCCTTTTACACGATACAATTTGAATAAGGGATTAGATCAGGATTGAGGAGTTCAATACTGCCTGTCCCTCCGTCTGATACAGCTAATTTGCTCAGAGTTTTTTGGTCATATGACTTGGTGTAAGATATCACAAATAAAATTTGTTTAGAATAGGGGTTCACATTTAGGGCCATATTAGAAAAATATCAAATGAATGTATCTCATTATGATCAATTATCGTGATATGTATGATCAATTTTCGTGATAAATTATCACGAAAATTCCATCTACTGATTTCCGAACCTATTCAACTTAAGTTCTGAAAGCCTGTTAAAAAACTAAATATTGTATTAAGACGCTAAAGGTAGCGAATAAATATTTTACACTTGATTGTAATATTTTTGACACCATCTCATAACCCATAACGGTCAGCCCGTTTTGCTTTTCAAATATCTCGGTAAAAATAAAAAAATAGTTTTTGAACTTGAAGCGTGCCGACCGAAGTTAAAAGCTCCGCATCTTGTAGATCGTATACATAGATTATCATAGGCTTCATAGCCTTTGTATACGATCAAATATACGATACGGCAAAATTTCATGCGCGTTTATTTGCATTAGAGGGCAAGTAAAGTATTCAATCATGGTTGTTGTCGATAGATGGGGCTTTGGGCTGTACGAAATATCAGAGAGACTGGTTGGGCATCAAGACCTTTCGCACCTATCCGGGTGAAGCAACGTGGTGGAGAATGCATCAAATCATTCTCAGTGGGAAGAGCCTCGAGCTCAGCATTGGGTTATAGAAAGGGTTGCATAGTATTAGCTTCACCTAAATATAGTATAATATTTCATATATAAATATAATATTTAAAATGAACTGAGAAAATAGTATGAGTACCTATGTCGGAAGTAGGTATGACTTCCGTCCCATTTAAATTTATTTATGAAATAGTAGGATATCGGACTAATAAATACCCCGTCACTTATAGGGTGCTTATTATTTATAGGGTAGCTTTTGTGCGTAAAAATAATGACCACAGCTAATACCTATAAAATTACGGAAATACCCAGCTCATTACGATAACAATCAAGTTGGTGTCCCTGATATGGCCACTAGGTGACTCACAAGTCACGACTCACGGCGTCGTCGGCGCGACATGTTGCAGACAATGCTCTAAATTCTCATCATACTTTATACACATCTCTCAAAACGGTATGAGTTTTTGCAATCTTTTAAAAAAAATTTCATCTTAAATTTTCGAGTAGGTAAATTGCGATATTTTAACATTTATTTATTAGTAGCATGTACGAGTATATTCTATGTTATTGTCATAATATAAAATTGATTATTACAACGCATTGGTAGGTACACTAGTACTTCAATGAAGTCATCTCTGATTTTTAGAATTTTCATTGTGTAAAATTAAGTATCGCTAGCTTTACAGTCAACGAATTCATCGA
Organism: Hyalothyrus neleus pemphigargyra; assembly: GCA_018250315.1. Taxonomy (NCBI): domain Eukaryota; kingdom Metazoa; phylum Arthropoda; class Insecta; order Lepidoptera; family Hesperiidae; genus Hyalothyrus; species Hyalothyrus neleus. The sequence goes on along the minus strand of DWNK01000044.1, from coordinate 13,188 downwards.
AAGGATACCAGCGAACCTATGTAACCTTATTTAGGAAATAAACTTGATTGATTGATTGTATTCTCCGTTGTTCTGAAAGGTATGATCCGTCACGAAGGTTCACTCGAGGTTAGATTCTTCAAGGCTTTAAAGAACTTATCTGGAATCAATGAGACAACGACCAAAACCTACCCATTAAGAGAGAGGCCTCGTGGGACAATGAGTTGTTGAGGAAATTGATAATCAGATAAAAATAATGTTGCAAAATGCAAACAATGTATCTATCAGAACCGTTTATATACGAAAAGATATGTCAGTCTGCATCGGTGACGGCGTCACGGCAATATGGCGCTAAAAATACAGCCCACCGCCATGACATCACCACGCACCTGCACACCGCGCGCGCTGGCAGCACGCAGCACCATACACACGGTGCTGTGCTCAAACACCATGCATCGTTTTTAGGGTTCCGTACCTCAAAAGGTAGAACAGGACTCATATAGGATCGCTTCGTAGTGAGTCTGTCTGTCTGTCGTTTTCTCAGGAACGCGTGGAGATATCAAGTTGAAATTATTTGATGTAACTTCATATAATGATTCAACCCCTATGTCACCTCCATGGGGGCAAATTTTTGAAAAAAAAAAGTCTGTTCATCGTCATACTTCAAACTATATCTACTCTGCCGTAATATAAATGGCTTAATATCGTGCGTACAAACTTACATGCATTTGAATGTATGGAGAACACGTTTTTAATAATTTAAGTTCGAAACTTGTAGGTACCGGTACTTGGTGCCGCAATGATAATTATGACATAATTAATGTGAGCCATGACCCTAGTAGCGTTACTAGTTATGATTGGCCCCTGTTTGACCTTTAAAAATCATGGATTTTCCTAAATTTTTTTCAATTCGAATGCACTAAGTTCAGTGTTGCATTGTTATAAGAAAGGATATACGTGGAGCTTCCGCATATTGTATGGGTTAATAATAAATTATGATATAATATTGAATATTAAATATACTGCGTTTCATACCTCAGTGTTGAGGTGTCTTTAAAAAGATATGCCAAGGCGGCTACCGTTTAACACGGGTCTCATCATCATCAGTTCCACCTTAATTCTTAGTCATCAGGGACAGCAAAGCATTTTGATCGACTTGAAATATGTGTGAGTTCCTGTACCGAGTACTTATCATCCTCTAGAAATGCGCTTTATACAATCAAATATCGTATTAGATCAATTCCCGTTTACTATTCTATTATTTCTTACAAGGCCAACTGCAATATTTTTGGTACAACTGCAATATCGGTGCTGTTTGCTTACGGTCCAGGATATCGATTGAATTACTGACAGTATGCCGGCCTGATGTGATCTTGATATCCAATAACAAATTAAACGCAGTTTAAAATCGTTAAGGAATCCCGGGTCAAAGATGAAAATGGTCTATTTTACGAACGAAATTATTGACACTAATTAAAGCAATGGCATTGACCTTCATAGCAGGTGTGTTGACCGACATGGTACTAAAACGTCACATGGCTGGATTAAATTCATTCCCCTCTCTCGATACGTGTTATATGTAAATTAAAAATTTTAGGAATTTTTGGTAAAAAGATAAGGCATGTTATTTTGTTGATGTGGTCAGTTTACACCGTGGTCTCATTATGCTGTTAAAAGGATGCAGGTAATTAAATCAACTCCCTGGACAGGCACCTGAAATAAATCAAAATGCTGCGTGCATCTGTAAGTGGGTGCACGCATGAAGTTAATCATCATTAAGATATATTTACTATGTATTAGTATTATAATTTAATTTTGCTTATATTTGTCCGCCTGAATCAATCTAAAAATCCCATATCAAAACATCAAGAGCTAAAAACCCTTAACACGCACAAAATCACAAGGCGTGTTTACTTATTATGGGACGAGAACAAGAATCCAGGTAGGTACTTGTCAGTGACAAGTACCTACCTGGATTCTTGTTCTCGTCCCTATTAAATTTATAAATTATGGCAATATGTTTCATGATCGACAATGAGCAAACTTGTAAGATGGACCACGGACATCAAAAATACTGCAAAGTTTCAATATAATCGTAAGTGAAATAGACAGTATGTCTAGGTATGTGAGGGCGGCGCGCGTGGAATTATCGATCCCGGTTGCGGCGCCCCCGGCCCCGCGTCCCCTCTGCCCCAGAGGCCTAGCCTTTATTACTTCAATGTCTGGCTTTTTCCGGAAAATCCAGAACTTCGCAGTAGGGACTTAATAATGCAAGTAGCCTGCGCCTGCTTGACGGAACGGTACATTGAAGTCAGGTTAGCCTTTCATACACTGGTAGATTAGAAATCAATTATTTTGTCGAAAATGGCAGTCTACGTCTGCAATAAATAATTTGATTGGCAATTCATTCGTAATTATCGTATCATATCGTAATAGATAGTACCTATTACGATATGATACGCCAAGGGATCGTTAGAAATTCTTCAAGAATGGATTAATTACTTATAACAATCATTAAACTTTAACTTATTATTATAAGCCATTAAAGGCTTATAATAATTTATTAAACTTTAAGACGAACAACGAATTTGGAAAATAAATCTGAATAGCACCTGACACCATGTAGCAAACAAAAACAAAGGGTCGGAACTTTTTTGCGGGAGCGAAGAATTGGGTCAAGCGCATAGGGCCCGCGTGCAATAATAACTCCGATGGATTTCTGGTATATATAGAGTACTCTGTGTATGGATCATCGGAACACATCTCAGGCCAGCCATCGGCGATGACGTTAAGATGTTGACGAAGCAATTTCTCACGTTCTTGACATACTTTGCAAGAAACTAGCCTTCACTCAAAATACCTAATTAGATAATAACGAACACTCGAATTGAAAAATTGCAACAATTCACTGAACAGAACAAATTTCTACTTGCCTTAACGTCTTTGTAAGTTATATGTAAAACCTCTGTAAGAACCGAATGCTCATCCTATTGCTAGAAATGGAAGAATACAAATTTATCGTAGTAGGGTCGAACGTATCAAAAATTACATTACCTGGGGCAACTGTAGGAAATTTGCATCATAAGTATATGACATATTCACAATATTGCAATAGTATTTCCGCACCGGCTTTTATTAAGGTCGTTTCGGTCGAACGCAACATCCATGAATAAAAAGACTGCGATATTCACTTACATACTGGACCAAAATAAACTACAAGTATTGAATTCTAATTATAGATGATTTAAAATCTTATTATAGTGCTGTTTTATTTAAAAATCGTAAAAGGAGAAGAATGTAACTTTACTGACGTAATGATCTAAATGATTAAACGTGACTTCATAGCGACTGTCGTCATAGAGAAGAAACATAAAAATGTTCCTCGCCCCCAATCCATTAAGCAACATACAGGCAAACATACTAACTACCCACCACCAATTAGTTGTTTTACGACATTATTTCTGAATAAAATCTTAATGCTTGAAGACTTACGTGTGATAGCTTCGTCCCCTGATCCCATGATGATTGAAATCCACAAGCAAAATCACCGATGATAATGGTCCTTTATATTTATATTCACGGAACGATTTCGAACTGCACAAGGAACCGAGGGAATTAAAACGCAGTGGGCGACGTGAGCTCGCCACAGAGGATTTTTCACTTGTGAGCAGGCAGCGCTTGAGAACTGCTGCTAAAATTAGCAGGTGCCGTCGTGCTTGTGTATGAGACGACGTCACATTGAACGCCGCCAGCGACGCCTGAAGCCATACCGTATCGAATACTACTTTTTGACTTACATGTATTATCTATAAAATTCAGCGAAATACTGATGATTCACAATATATCTAAAATAGCCAGTCACAGCTAACCTACATTATATCCTACTTTAGATGACTTGAAATTCTGCACTAAATATTCAATTTCTCGTTCAAGATTTTAATTAAATAAATAGAGACTTAACGCGGTAATTATGTTACAGTATGAGAAGTTTAATATTTGTAGATATGCCCATTGTTGGCTGCCAGAGAACGTCAACCCTGATAAGATAACGAGAACATTACTAGTTATCTACTGTACTGCAAAACTTTGCTAGCTACATAAAGTTTGAAAAATTTACATTTTTAGATATTAGGTATCTAAACAAGGTCGACAATTGTCTTATGCTCTAACTCAAATAATCGTGAAACATGAAAATAATAGCGTAGTTACTTATTATTCAACGCAAATAAACCTAGATTGACTGCATTTATATCGATGACTCACTGAAAGTATGTTCGAAAGAATCGATTTTTGCGCTCACTTTAATGATAATTCCTACGAGCGATAATTCATTATTGAATAATTCTGTAAACAAAGCATTCAGCTGCCACGCTACAATATTCTCTCTAAATGTTTCTCTGTACACTTTCTCCTGTAGTACATTTCTCTCTTGGCTTTTTCAGTATCTTTAATATTTTCTCTGTTTATTTTCTATAATGATATAACATTTCCTATTTCGTCCCTGCACGTTTTGATGATGATCATTGACCAACTACTACTAACTCGATTGACCGGCTAATTGACGTTCAAAAAACAAAACGAAACAAAGAATACTTAAACTTAACTCTGTTTCTTTGGAGCACTAATAAGTTATGTTTGATTTAATTTAAATAATACCTATATCATTTTTACGATAACCCGATCCTAAGATATTTTTGGTGTGGCAGTAAGACTTCCTCATTTGTTAGCTAAGCTGATTCAAAGCACGACGAATCATTTGGATGTTCGCATTAGTTCCGGGCGAGAATCTGTATGTAGCGATCGGACATCCTTTCCTTCCGCGTGCAGTGAACGGCGGCAATGCGGCGTGGGCTTTCAGCGGGTGCCGTTAGCCCGTCTCTCGCTGCAGCGGTCAACGCTCTTGCCGCTCCGCCACCTCCACTGCTCCCCATGGCTGCTCGATGCTCCCTGACCGCCTCTCTCCACCCACAACCCCCCACATTTCACAAATGTATATTAGGAAAACGATCATGGAATCAGAAATGTAATGACCCGAAATATGTAGTCTATCCATAACAAAGGAAAGAAGTATACCTAGACTCTCTTATAAGGTAATTGCAGCAGAAGAGAGTGTTAATTTTCTAGTAAAGCAGTAAAAATATCAATGCCTACCGTGAATAATGTTATGTATTGAGCGGCTAGACCCTGGGCACCTGCAGACACGACAGCGACGTCGCGTCACGGTTGAAGGCGTTTAAAACTTGCCTTGAAACCAGGTTGCGATCTCATTATGTTTCGTTGCACAAAAAATCCACAAACGTCTGGCTCCCAGTCGAAAATCAGCAATAAAATAACGTTGCTAGGTTGCTATCTAATCATTACACATATTTCAACATTTTTGCTACATTGCTTTTTTATGAATTTATGTAATCTTATGGAAAGTGCTTATATGCTACTTAATTGTGTTTTAATTATTAAACCAATTACCTAAATTAGTTCATTATTGAAGTGAATTCAGATTGAAGTAACAGACTGGAAAGATCTAGACGTGACGTAATAACGAAAACACCCGAAAATGTTTCGCAATATCGAGTGCCTTACGCGTGGATTTCGAAGAAAAGTTAAAAAGAGCTTACCGAGTCCCATCTGGCAGAAGATGACTTCAGCCTCGATGACGTGAGCGGTGGGGGCGCGCGCTGGCTCTGGCTGCGGTGCCTCCTGCCTCGGTTTGACCGGCTCGGGCTTAGGCGGGGGTGCCGGCTCGGCTTTGGGCTGAAGCGCGGGCTCAGGTTTGGGTTGAAGCGTCGGCTCCGGTTTCGGCTCCGTCTGCTTTGATTCTGTCACGGTTTCGCGTATTGTTTCAGACTGCTTCTCTACGACAGGTTCAGGTGCCGGTTTGGCCGGTGCGGGAGCCGGGGTGGGCGCCATCGCGGGGGTAGGGTCGGGCAGCACCGGCGCCGAGGGCTCCGGCGCGAGGGCGCTCGGCTTCGGGGGCTCGGGCCGGTGCAGCGGCGACTCGCCGGCCGTGTCCGCGTCCGACTCGCTGTCCGTGAACTTGTCGGCTAGGTGGTCGGCCAGCTTGTCGTTGACCGAAGGCGCTCGCGGAGTGTCCACGAACTCGTCCCGCTCCATGTCCAGGAAGCTCTGACTGGCGACGCGAGCGCTGTGGTGTGGCGACTCGCCGGCTTCGCGTTTTCCTTCACGGTCCAGATGCTCGAAGTCGTCCGTCGAGTCCTGATCGCGTTTCATCGCCTGCTGCGGGGCCAAGATTTCGGCCGACACATTGTCACCGCTCGCGAATCCTCCTAATAAATCCGCGTTTTCCATTTTATGGTAAAATTATAATTGTTAATACGAAAAAAAGACTAGAAAGTGATCGATAGTGGGTGCGGTAGCGCGGAGCTACAGTGTGTGAGCGGAGAGTCCTGTCGTGCCTCCTCGCTGTGTCGAACTGAGAGGTCTGCGCGCCGCTCGCCCGCTGCACGACGTCACTCAGCACGAGAAACGGTATTACTCATCGCATACAACTCGACTCGACCCTACCGATATGCAGCGGGGGCGGCTCTTTTGCTGGCAATGGGCAGAATAAAATATTATACGAAATATGTAATAACAAATTATTAAAAGTTTGTAAGTTTTTAAAAATATTCAATAAATGAAAAATGTTCGCAAGAGTTTTTGACTTCAAACAGTAAAAATGCTGAATATTGACTTAGTTTTGTCGTGCATTCTACTGTCCTGTTTTATCGACGCGCGCATTTCTGATTTCTAGTTTTGCGGCTGCCATTACGACGCGATAGCATAGATAACATAAGTGATGACCTAAAGAGATATTTACATTATGCGAGTTGCGAGCCATCTTTCTCTAAGAGTACTTTACAGTATGTGACCGTAATCTACTACATTCACAACAGTTACAACCAATAACGATAGATAAGAATAATTTAATTTAATTTGCTACTTGTTTATTAATTTATTTTTGTTTTGGTTGTACATCTTACTATTATTAGCAACATATTTAATTTAGTCTATTTCATAAAGTAAAGTAATACTCTCTTAGCAAGATTAGTTTACTTTTGCAGGCTGTAAGTCGTCACCGCTGGTCATAAAAATATTCACTGGCATGGTGCGTAGTGTACTGGCACTGTGCGTGATTGGCGGCTATTGAGTCAGGTTGTAAGCATACGCTTGGGCAGGCTCGTATACGAAGGGTTCCATAGTTCCGTAGATCTTTTGTGTGTAAAAAAAAGTCTCGCGCTGTAACCACAAATTTACAGTTTTCAGATTTTTTCCTTCATTTGCGCTATAAGACCTTGCTTATTGCAATTAAAAAAAAACTAATTTACTGGTACTTACTTTTTTTTGTTAACTATTATAATTTACTTGAATAAATATATAATTTTATTATATTTTTTGTTTTATTTGTAAGGCATTATGCCTTATCGATTTATTTCGAAAGAATTATAGAGAATATTATTGTTACTAAAAATGGACAAAACTAACGTGGCAGTGCCAGTGCCACGCTTGCTATTTTATTATTTCTTTGTTTACTTTGGATTATATAAGACATCTCATATAATGTAATGTGCACTTAAGGCACAGGCACAGGTTTTACGATGAAGTAATCTGTGAGTTCACTGTCAGTGTCAGATCAGATCGGAGTCGGACTGACACTGTCATACTGTTCATGTCAGTTAACTTTTGTAACTTTTACTTGCGATTGTGATAATGTATTGAAATGTCTGGCTCTTGATAATAAAAAGTTATCATAATCAATTAATCACAATTACTACACTAGTTTCACTAGTAACCTACATACGTTTTGCCACAAGGATGGCGACCGCTGAAGCAATCAGTTGTGTCGAATTAAACAAAACAAATTCGCCTTATAAAGAATCGGAATGTAACAGAAAGGACAAATTGTTAAATGGAAAAGTAAACCAGCACACAAATGGCGTAGTAAATGCAGCAGAATCAAGCAATGGAGTTATTGTATGTATTCCTTTATAAATGTTGTAACCTAGTACTTTATTAGTGAGGTTAGAGGCTAGATTAGTGTGCTTTCGAAGACCTGGCCGGCCCCGGCGCACGCGCACCGGTGGTGAGGCCCTAGGTATCCTCACCAAACCTCAAGACAGAATTGAACTCCTCTGTGGTTTATATGTTCGTGCATGTGTTGCTCTTGGGTACTAAGATGCACTATAATATTTGATGCCTCATCTGCATGATGAGTGGTTATTAATGAGATGGACAGAGTTAGTCTTTATGTGGCTAGCACCTCCAAATAGCAAATACAAGAAAGGCTTATAGTACACTATGAGCAAACAAACACACATATTTATAAACAGTACTTCTCCACTATCTGTTTAAAGCAGGTCTAAACCTGAAAGAACTTATTTTTAAAGAAGTGTATTTAGTTTTAAATAATTTTATATATTGAGTAATATTTGGCAATATAGGGTATTGTTAAGGTAGCTAGGTCATAAACCATTCAACTACCCTATTCCATACTAATATTGTAAATGCAAAAATAACTCCGTCTGTCTGTTACAGTGTCAAGGCTGTACTGCCAGACCTAAATGTAATGAAATTAAGTATGGAGATCGTTTGAAGTATGATGATGAACATAGGCAATTTTTTTATTATTCTATATTCTACCCCTATAAGTATGAAATGGGAGTTGAATCATTATAATAGGATGTTTATATGAATTTTACGTGGGCGAAGCTACGGCCGGAAAAGCTTGTGTATCTGCTGGACTGAAGGTAATAAAATATTGGAAAATAAAATTCTGTATGGTTGGTTGTAAAATACTGTACATAATTTTCTGTACTGTACATAAGAGTCTGATGATAGAGCTGGTGGCCACAGGTCTCTCTCCAAATAGGTGGTAATACCATCATATTTGGGAGAAAAATGCAACAAGCTGCAAAAATAATTTATGATGTTTATCGGCCTAATATAGAGTCAGAATAGCACAAAATTGGTTTAAGTGTTTTTCAGCTAGGAATTCTGATATTACTGTATATTCTGTGCCTGTACACTCCTGTGCAAGTGCACTTGTCATGTCTCCCGTCTTACAGCCCATTAGCTCTCAATCGAGACATGCATTAAACTTTACTAATAACAGCAATAATTTAGTTTTCGATGTTTAGATTTATAATTTTTAATTTCTTGTTTATCTATATATATAAGAATCAAGAATCAATCTATATATATAAGAATCAAAGCTGACTGACTGACTGATCAACGCCCAGCCGAAACTACAAGAGCTACTAACTTGAAATTTTGTACAGAGGTTCCTTATGAAGCGTAGGCGTGCAATAAGAAGGGGTTTTTGGAAATTCAACCTCTAAGGGGGTGAAACGGGGGTTGCCAGTTTGTATGAAAGTCCTTCAGTTTTGAATTTAGAACCGTGAAATTTTAAATTTAGACTTTGGATTAGAAATAATAATTAATGTTATTAATAGTTTTAAGAAACTCAACCCCCAAGGGGATGAAACAGAGGTTGCAAGTTTGTATGAAAGTCCTTCAGTTTTGAAGTTACGACCGTGAAATTTCATATTTAAACTTTGGATTAGAAATAAAAATTAATGTATTAAATAGTTTTAGGAAATACGGTGGTATTTAATTTGAGGGAATAAAACAGGGGTTAAAAGTTTAGTTCTCAAGATCTCAACATCGTGTTTGGGCTCATTAGATTTGTCTTTATGAGCACTTTCTAACGAGATGATTTCCAGGTTCTGATGATGGAACCGGAAGGTGGCCACAAGATCTCAGCTCTGGTGGGGTTTAACCCCATCATGTTTGGGCTCATTAGATTTGTCTTAATGAGCACTTTGCAACAATATGATTTCCAGGGTCTCATAATGGAACCGCAAGGTGGCCTAATAATGGAACAGGATCTCAGCGCTGGGACCTATAGTTTTTTTTATAGTTTACCATGATTATTCAATATCTCCCACATTTTAACGTGAGAGGACCCGTCCAATAAAAATATGGATGAAGTACTTGTACAAGTTTGAATTGAAACTTTTTAATGTATTTTAGCATATTCATTATTAAATTATCATTAGAGGCACTTGCATCTTTATTCCCTTCGTCAACAGAAGTATTGAACAAGTTACTCGTTTAGGTTGTATACAAAAATTCTTGCGTGCGGTAAACTTAATTTACATTGTGTATAATTTTACGGAAATTCGTTTGTCGCTCACATTTCTTTTGTACATTTGAATGACAGAGTAATAATATCGACGGTTTTACGGCGGCGTCTCGTGTTTATGCGGACATACAATAAGTTGATTTTGCTGTAAGTAGTAAGAACTAGCTTTTGTCCGCGGTTTCGCTTGGGTTACATTCAATATAATACATGAAAGAAATTCACACATTCTGATAAGTTAATGTATGTCTTGTAACATTGGCAATTAAGCAGTGTTTCTTTGGAATTACCACAATCTTTTATTCATGTCGGGAGGCCGAGTTGATATGCTGGACGAACAAACAAAACTAGTCTCTGTCCATGGGGAGCAGTATTTTTTCTAAATAAAAGGCGTAACGTATGTCGTTTCCGTATACCTGACAAAGCGTGTACAAAATATTATAATGTTCCCTTTATTCTTCATCCTCGAGGCATATAGGCTATCAAACCTTTCCTGCTTCCTGTGAGCGTCACGACCTGTACCTTGTACCGAGGGGCGTGGACATGCATCGTAAATCCCGTCTTTCCCTTTAAGCCGCCGTAGCATAGGCGACTTCTCTGGTGTTGCAAATTTTCATAGACAGCATACTTACCATCAGCGCCTCTATGCTGGGCTTAAACAAAAAAATATATATGACCTTGATGGGTACTTGTGTGTGTCAATACATGATACAGGCGACCCTTATGTGAGACTGTGTGAATACACATACATATTATTGTTATGTTATTTTATAAGTAACGGGGTCAAGTGTCAGCGTAGATTTTACTTCATTCGTTTGGCATATTGTGCTCATATTTTTAAAAAGCTTTCAATAACTATTTAATTTTTTTAATTTTGCGAGCTCGTTAATATATTATTATCGTACAGCCGCAAAGTAACGAGTTCTGGCATTAACGTGTATTTTTTCCATATTAATTACTTGCGACGCGACCCACTAGTGCGGCGGTGTATTGAAGTATATCTATCATCTATAGTTCATCTGTATTACAGTTTCCGAACATTCGGATGCTGAGTTTATTTTTGTTAGGGTTCCATACCTAAAGGGTAATGACGGAACTCTATTACTAAGTGTCCGCTGTCTTTTTTTTGTGTTAGCCAAACGAAGAAGCAGGCGAGATACCTGGTGGTAAGTAGGCAGCGCCGCCTATGAACATTTACAACACCAGAGGAGTCGCCATTAAAGTAGGTCAACGTTTTAGAATATATTGATGATATTGTAAGTACCGTTCACCCGTCGTCTATCTTTCGACTGCACATCACGTTGCTATCTTTGTAAATTGTGTAATATTATAACGAGCTTCAGGACATGCTCAATAATTCGTTTCTCTAAATAATACGTTATTTGGTTGTTACAATTGTCAGGTGGGTTGCAAACTCGTATTCTACTTCTATTTTATATAAAAAAAGAATTACCACCTATTCAACTAAATACGAGTATATTATAAAAGGGCAGGGCTACGAAAAAAAAAACATATTTCGTATAGTATCGTCTTCCCTCCTCGTAACTAATTCGAATTTTTTATTTTTAATATCACAAATTAATTATAAAATCGCGTCCATGCAAACTTTCGCATTTATAATATTAGTTATTTGATTATTACATTATTAGATAAAGTACAATAAATCTACATCAAATAATCTATGTGCCGCGAATACAACAATAAAAAAGTCTGTCGGTTGGAAATAGTAACGAAAAGAAAATTCTAATCCCCGACCGCAGTCGGCGAGCCTTGTCCCGAGTAATTAATATGCAAAAACGCACGTTACCGCCTAAACTCGTTACATTGCGGAAGCGCACGACGAAAATTATATTTTCGAGCTCGTAAAAGCACTATAATGTACACAAATTGTTTAATTATTTCCCGTGTCCATACCGTCTCGGCGGCAAACGTTTCGAAGCTTTTTGGAGTTCCGCAGATAATAACAAAACCGTAATGTAGAAAACATTTTTTACTTCCTCGTGTCCTCTGTTCGTGGGTCACACAGATAATTGATTTGGAATCTTGGCAACTGTGATTAGACGACATCTATGTGACATACCTTCAAAATGTATGTGTAAATTTTGAAGATATGTCACATATACATAACTGTATACATAACTTTTATCTAACTTAATAGTTTGTAAAATATTTAAATTGTTAAAAGAGGTCCTCCGCCTGATTTCTTGAGGTACAGGTAGAATATTTTCTTTGAAGTGACCACCCTACTGTGCTCTCATAAACCCCTTTAGCTTCCATGGTGTCTCATACAATACTATGTTAATCTAACAATACTATGACTCTATAACAAAATTAAGATAGCTTCTTATAGTGTTTTATATGTAATGTAATATTATATGTATTGAAAAAAGTGAACTTTAATCATCCCTACAGAACCTAAAACTGTACTTGGGCTGACACGAACTTGGCCCGTTATATTTAGCCTATATTAGTCCTTCAGGACAGGAAAGAATGTGGTCGTAAAATTATACGAATGTGCGTAATTTGTATAATTTCAAGGACATACAGCCGTGTCGCGGTGGAGCTGGAGAAAATTGTGAAAGCCCTAAATTTCACGATGAAATTGTCACCAACGTAGCATTATAGGGTAGAGAATAACTGGCATATGTTATCTCGTCATTATACGAACTAAGGTGCTAATTAAGTTATAGTTAATTAAGCCGTTATTTAACTCCCGACGAAGATATGGGTGTTATAAGTTTGACGTGTGAATCAGTATGTATATTTCGTATGTGTCTGAATTGTATCTCCAAAACGGATAAATCTACTTAAATTTTGTTTTTTATTCGCAAAGTGACTCGATCCGTTGTGGTCGCGTGAAAATTAAAAATGACAATTTGTAACTGCCACCGTAGGAGTATACAAAATAAATGAATTTGAATTTGATCGAAAGTGCTCTTAGCCACGAGTTTGATTCATGAAAATGTGTTCAGCCATTTGAATACGATCAGCTCTTTTCTATTTGATTTAGGAAAGTAAGCAACTGCTAGGGTACCTAACGATTTGAAATTTAGTACGCTGTTACTTCACTG
>DWNK01000043.1:0-16882 GCA_018250315.1 Hyalothyrus neleus pemphigargyra | reverse complement strand
CCTAACTCCACGTCCGGCACGACCACCTGTTGCCACGTGAGGGGCGGACACTGGATAGCACTCTGCTACACAATGCCAGTGACCAACGGAGCTATAGTAATAAAAAATATGCGATGCGTCTAAGAAATAGGAAAATACCCCAGGCGGGCACCCGTGAGGGAGAATCCCGCCCCGGGCCTTCAAGCTCGGGCTGCCCCACGAATTCTGGGGGGGGCAACGTCGCATATGACTGCCCAGTCTAATACTGTTGCAGTTGAAAAATCACAAACACATACCATTTCACATCCATGTTCACCTATATCATCCACACATAGTCTATTTCAATCACCCAGCTCATCGCGCCACTCATACCAATTCTCACACTCTTCATCACGATCCACAACACCTTTGGCATGCGATGTTGCACAGGATGCTCATGCAAATTCTCCTGTGCCCATCAATGACACCACTAATCCCACGCGTGTTTCACAAAATAACTGACTAAATCGCGTAAACCATAACACACATTTGACATCACCTAACACTAACACACCAGCAAGAAGTGTTTTGCAGGACATGCTTCCTGCAACCACCCTCGCCGGAAAAAGTAGACAACGGATGAAATGGACTAACGAAATAAACAGAAAACTCCTCCGTTGTTATTACATAGTCACTCAAAATGAAGCAAATCTTACTGCTTGGAGACCACAGTTGCATCGAAAATTTGCTGAAACAACCCCCGAATTAAGTCATCTATCAGAACAACGCCTTGCAGATCAAATCAGAGTAATACATAGAAATAATAGGATATCAGCACCAGAACGAGAGGAAATGAAACAGGCACTTTCAATATCCACACCTAGCTCAAACAGTATAGTTTATCCTACGATCACAAGTAATATAGAACACCAATCGAACATAAACACCATATCTCCAACCGACAACTACCAATTAGGCACTAATTCACCCAGTCAAATACTCAACGCACAGCACACATATGATAACATACAACAAGTGAATACAATTACAAATACACACCAAATACTCGACAGTAGTGAACACATCCAAACACAAGATACAGAAACAACAAATAGGCCAATAGACGTAGTAAACTATAAAAAAATAGAAAACACATTTAACGAAATGCTCATTAAATATACAGGAATAGATCCGACACTCAGACCCACCATTCCTAAACTTCAAACAACACGTATTGCCATTAAAACAGTCAATACAATTAATGACATAATTGATCAATATCTACAAATTAAAAATTTAACAACTATAGAAGAAATTCATGAAATTGTATATTGCGCAGCACAAGCTGTCACTAAACTTAATAATAAGTATGATAAAAATATAGTAAATCACTTAAATACGAATAACGACCACACAATAGTAAAACAAAAGAAACCACATTGGGAAAGGCGGATAGAAAATAAGATTATAATTTTAAGAAAGGAAATAGGCCAACTTACTCAATATTTGAATGATAAACTCACACAAAAGAAGCAGCAGAAACTTAATCCAAATAATAGGAGCAAGGATGAAATAACAGAAATATTAGATAAAAATAAACAAAAACTGCAAGCATACTCTAAACGATTGCGCCGATACAAGAAAAGCAATGAAAGAAAGTCACATAATAAATTGTTTAGTACCAACCAGAAACTTTTTTATCGAAAACTCAATACAGAACAAATAAAAATTACACAACCCCCCTATAAAGACGACATAGTAAACTATTGGAAAAATATATGGTCAAAGCCAGTTCAACACAATACACATGCATCATGGACTGAAATAGAATGCCATGATACTCAAAACATAGGCCCTATGCCAGAAATAATAATAGATAGAGATGATGTTACACAAGCAATAAAAAAAACCCTAAATTGGAAAGCCCCCGGACCTGATAAAATCCAAAACTACTGGTTCAAATATCTAACATCAACACATAAACACATAGCTAATATATTTAATCGTCTCATATGTAACCCACACGAAACTCCCTCTTTTCTAACTCAAGGCATCACTTATTTAAAACCCAAAGATAATGACACAACTAATCCAGCAAAGTACAGACCAATTACTTGCCTTCCTACTATTTATAAAATATTAACATCCATCATCTCACATAAGCTTAACACACATATCACACAAAACCAAATTATACCAGAAGAACAGAAAGGCTGTAGGAAGGGTTCAAGAGGCTGTAAAGAACAATTGGTAATAGACTCTGAAATACATAGTCAAGTTAAACAAAAACATAGAAACCTTTACTATTCATATATAGATTACCAAAAAGCGTTTGACAGTGTACCTCATTCTTGGCTTATACATATCCTCAAAATTTACAAAGTTGATAATAGATTAATACAATTCCTTCAATACACAATGAAAAACTGGACGACTAAATTAAGCTTACGCACAAATAATATGTCACTTTCCACACAGAAGATTAAAATATTAAGAGGCATTTTCCAAGGCGATTCCCTTAGCCCTCTATGGTTTTGTCTAGCCCTTAATCCCCTCTCCAGGATTCTTAATAAAACTGGGTTTGGGTATGTTCTAGATAGAGCCACAAACACTAAACTTACACACTTGCTTTATATGGACGATATAAAACTTTACGCAGCTAATAGACAACAATTAAATCATTTACTAAGTCTCACAGAAAATTTTAGCACAGATATAAAAATGACCTTAGGAACCAACAAATGTAAAGTCAATAGTATTATAAAAGGGCAACATAAAGAAACAGATTCATTTGAACTAGTAAGACAAGGGGGGAGTATAGACAGTATGGATCCCAAAGAAGCATACAAATATCTAGGATACCAACAAAGTACTCACATCAACCATACAGATATAAAAAATACACTTAAAATAAAATACAAAAAGAAACTCCATAAAATACTAAATACTCAACTATCCGCTAAAAATAAAGTAAAAGCCGTCAACACATATGCCATTCCAATACTAACATATTCTTTTGGAATATTAAAATGGTCAGATACAGAATTAGAAGCATTAAACACAGCAACCAGGGCAGCAAGCAATAAACATAATATCCATCACATACATTCAGCAGTACAAAGGTTCACACTTAAAAGAAAACTAGGAGGCAGAGGATTTATAGATATAAAAAACCTACACTACACACAAATAGATAGCTTGCGAACATACTTCCTGACAAAAGCACAAGACAGTGCCTTACATAAAGCAATAGTACAACTACCCCTTCATGGAACACCCCTGCAACTAAACAATAGCCAATATGATCCAAAACTTAAAATAGTTAAAGATGAACAAAAAATTGAAAACTGGAAAAATAAAGCATTACACGGCAAATATCCACACCAATTAGGACAAGACCATATAGATAGTAACGCATCTTGCACCTGGCTCACTAAAGGCAACATATTTAGCGAAACAGAGGGTTTCCTTGTCGCTATTCAAGATCAAATTATTAAGACACGTAATTATTCCAAATACATTCTTAAGGAAACTATATCTACAGATACATGCAGATTATGTCATCAGGTGACAGAAACAATAGACCATATTACAGGAGGCTGCAGTATACTAGCTAATAAAGACTACACACATCGCCATGACAATGTAGCCAAACACATTCATCAACAACTTGCTCTCAAACATAACTTACTAAAATCACATACACCATACTATCAATACAAGCCAAAAAACATTCTAGAAAACAACACAGCAAAACTGTACTGGGATAGAGACATCGTAACCGACCGCACTATCCTCAGCAATAGACCTGACATTACACTCACTTTAAAATCTTCGAACACTACTTTCCTCATAGATATTGCCGTACCTAATACACACAATCTTAAACAAAAACACACAGAAAAAATTCAGAAATACATCCCTCTAGCAGATGAAATAAAACAAATGTGGCATCAAGAAACAGTTAGAATCGTCCCTATTATTATCTCATCGACTGGTGTTGTACCGAAGAATCTAAAAAATGCTTTAAAATTACTAGATCTCCACGAAAACACTTACATACCATTACAAAAATCAATAGTCATAGATACCTGTTCTATTGTCCGCCGTTTTCTAAACCCAACTACTCTTACCCTCCAAAACGATAATGAACACAACATGAATATCCTCACTTCATAACGCACATCATAAGAACTAGGGTACTTGGCAGAAGCCCGTACTCTGGCTCTAAAAACCGACTCCGAGTCGAGAATAACAACAAGTTTGAATATAATAATAATAATAATAAAGCTCATAAAACGAATATTAAAATTAATTTAATGTCTGTTGAGATCATTTCCCTAAAAGCTTACATCATTGCTATGACTCAAATTGTACTAGCAGCATACCAAGGAATTAATGTAGGATGTGGACTCTTAAGGCTTATTTTGTGTTTGAGGAATATTCTCACGGATCACGGTCGTTGACAATAGTTAGAATGGGTGAAACAGACCATCATTTTTCTTATTCGCGGAAAGTGAAATTTTCTACACCAATATGTTGTTTATAATCATAAAAGACATCTTGGAAAGTTTTTGTTGGTATTGAAGAAGCAAACGAACATGCAGACCACCAGATTGTAAATGGTCATTGTCACCCATGGAAATCTGTAACCAACTCTATGTAGAACATAAGTCCTACCTGAAGTCGTTTACAAATGCGTTGCTACTGAGGACTAAGATGGTCGAGCAAGTCCGAGTCCAGTAAGAGCTCGATAAGAGTCTACCAACTGCCTTCAAATAATGCCAATCTGCTCTTTCCCGTCATAAGAGACTATGGGCTAATCTGTATGTGTCCGACCCAAAACAGTAATGGGTTAATGATGAATGACAACCTAAGATTGCTAGTGGTAAGGTCCCATCGTGTGACCTGACTGTTAGCGACCACCTCAGGTCGGACTCTACCGTCAATAGCGACTTGTCGTGTTCTCTTCGTTTTGCTTATATATAAAAAAAGATAGGTTGTGACTGAGATGACATGATATTTGGACACTGCGAAAGTAGAAATTCTTGAACAGAACACATAACGGCAAATAGGAGAGAGGAAACAGTACTCTATAAACTTCCTACCCATTGGATTGAGTCATTGTGTAACATAAGAACTTCAGAGGTTCAAGTCACCGACAGCACTATCGTATGACGGCATGGAGTGAGGTTATCATAGGAACCTTTCGTTTCGACTTGGTTGCGGTGATTAATCGATGACGTGTTTTTATTTTTAGAATATGATTTATATTATACAGTTTATTATCATCTATGGTAATAAAAAATATCGAGCACGAGTTGTACTCGCGACCATTTGGTTCCACTGATCTAGATGTAATTTGTATGCCACCAAATAGATGAAATTGAGAAGGTAAATCAAAGTGGTAGCCTGCCATCTGATCTGATTGGTATCTGATCCATAAATTCATCATCTAACGCTAAACATCATTTTGTTACAATCTGCTCATCTGAACAAAACAAGCTCATGTACTGGACTTATCATAATCCAGTGGCTTTCTCAGTTATAACATTACGCTGTAACAAATGGTTAACAAGGCCAATATCAAATAAATCAACCCTTTACAAACTTAAACTTTTGTGACATTCATCATCATCTCTCATTTCTCTAGCTCTATTCTCTATCCATTTTTGTGTCGCGCAAACAAACAAACAAACAAACACATTTTGTCAGACAACAGCTTCATAAATTTTCTTTTACGCATGTAACATACGCCTAATGCAATTCATCATTTGATAATCGTGTTAATACATTGTCGGCGCGGGAACGCGACGCATCACTCGAAGACGCAACTCGATGCACGTCCGACGTGCGATGTGCTACTCATACTAAGTGCATGATCCACAATGACGCCGATCTTTTGAATGCGTCTTTCATTGCGTTTCGTGAGCCTATAGTGAATTGATTTAGTAAGAGCTGTGAAGCAACATAGCTACACTACAACATTACTGCTAGGGGTTACTACCATCTCCTGATCCAGTATTATTATAATCTTACAATAATCTTTTAAACAGCGTTGGTAATTTAATCTTATTAAATTCGTATTAAAAAAAAGTCCAGTTTCGTTGGTACAGAATACTATAAGAAAAACTACATAACGGCAAGTTCCATTTTTCACAAAGGTGTGTGAAGGCTACCAATAAGCACTTGACCACTGGTATTTGGTACCACATATAAAATTCTGTTAGTAAACTTTCCGTTTATAAAATACTCATATAACATTAATAATAGGTCACTACGATAATTCACAATGGCACATTTGTACAATACATACATACATTCTACATATGGAAGTACATTTTATATTCATATAACAAACATAATTATACTGGCTTGGTCATAATTTATCTTTTTAATTATGAACCTTTAAAACAATAGTGATAAACCGTCGTGTTGTTTATAATTCGCTGAGCAAATATGTCAAAGCCATTGTCTCAAAAATAATAACATAAAAGCCGGCCAAATGGGAGTAGGACTTACACACGTAGGGTTCCGTACCACCGAATAATATAAAAATACCTTATATTGTATAGTGACACAACATCCATTTCTTAATTTCACACCTCAGCACACCAATAAAAATAAATACTCCTTAATACTGTTATACACCTGATATCATGTTGAGTGTATAATAAACTTTGTTACCTACAGTTTTATTAATAAACAGATGTCAAATCTGTTGTCAAATATGTCAAATGTGTCAATGTGACAAGTCAAATTAAATGTCAAATGCGTTTAGATAAGTGAAAATGAAGCAACAATCATTTTCATTTTATATTTTCATTATTATTTGTTGTTATAGCGGCCAGAGAAATATGCAAAGTGTAAAAAATTCAAGTGTCTAACTATTACGGCTCGTAAGATAGAGGCCTCTGACAGACGGACGGACAACAGCGGAGTCTCGTGAATAGGGTTCCGTTGGCACCCCTTGGGTACAGAACCCATTTGTGCAAAATTGTGTGCGGAGTTACTCACTGAAGCAACAAACTACTTAATTTAAATGTTCAGATAACTCCAAAGATTGCAAATAGATTCAGTTAACTTCAAATAAGTGTTCAACGTACGTATTAAATCATATATATTGCCTTCCATACAATTTCTCGCGTAGGCGAACTTGCTTCCTCGGCTATAGCAGCTTGTTAAAAGTTTGCCTTTTCATAGTTCTCTTACAGGATGCTCAACAATTACTTTGTCTTCGTAATAAAGTTACGTTATTTCAAAACTAATATAATAAAGAAACATTTCCTAATAACCGTTAAGTATAGTGATTAGAAAAGTCTGCAAACAGCGCAAGGAAAAAAGACGTAATTAAAGGATTTTTGGAAATCAAGTTTAGAGTAACTGTTCAAAGCTTTTAGCGCTGCGCTTTGTAGACTGTATACGATCAACCAAGTTAAGCCAAAACGGGCGCGATCAGTGGTGACAACTGCTTTTGTCCCTAAATTTAGGGTCAAAATATGTGTTTAGGGGCTTTTTAGGGCGGAAAGATGAATATTAGGGCTATTCTTAAGGCTTTTTCAAATTGACTTGAAATGGAATTAATATAGACGATATCGCACTGAGATTTCAAAATATTGCCTTTTTATTGCCTATTTAATGAAAATATTTTAGGGTTATTAAACTGTAAATGTTTAAAGTTGACAGCACTGGACGCGGTCGAAATGTGGATCGAGATCGAGACCAGAAGTGACAAAGTTACATTTGTGGTTCCACGCTTCGGATTGCACTTAAGCATTCGGTCTCTTAGTCATCATTAGATATAGTCGTTAAATGGACTGCAGCCTAATTTCACCTTTCACGTGTGTTTTTACCTGAAACAATAAAAGAAATGTTAGAAATAATATGAGCAATCTTCATAATTTGGGTTTTAATATTATAATTTATAACATTTTGTAAGGTTTTCTTTAGTTTTCGTCTTAAATACGTTGTTACGTTCGCAAGTTCAAAATCCGTCATTTAAGTCAAGACTATTGTGAAATTCAACCGAATAAAATGAAAACATAAAATGTTAAAACAAAAAGTGGGCTCGTAAAAATATGGGGAAATCTTATGTATGTAGACCTCAAAGGTTTACCTGCCACTACACTAATTCTGCTTTATATCACCAGTGCTTGCACTGATATGATGTTACAGAAGTTAAATAAGGAACCTCTAAGCCTATCTAACTCTATAGGAGATACTCTAGCTAGTATTTCGAAGCTGTCCTATCAATTGATTGATTGTTTACCCTCGTCATCCTTGCTCACTTTGACGGCATAATGTTAGTTTGTTAGTCTACATATCAAGTAAGTCTAGCCCAATCGCCCACGTCACTGCAAATGAGCCGCGTGGGCCGCCCAACCGTGCTGCTCATCGTCGCAAGCTTCCGCAGTTCTGAGTTTATTACTCCACAGGACGAAGACCTTATGTTTGACGACCATCGCGTAATCCAACTTGATTTCGCGGTAATGTGTGTCAGTTTGAACCGGATAAGTGACCCATATTTTTGGCATAACCTTCTTATACATTTTCTCTTTTTCTTTCTTCATTCTTCCAACTAGTGTGACAATAACTTTATATTGTTTATTGAGGAAAAGTAATATAATGTGTAACTGAAGAAGAATAAAAATATACAAGAGCAAATAGTATTGTGCCTTCTATTAAGAGTTCACAGTATAAACGATAGTATGAAAACACAAATAGGTGATAACATCATTGATCCAATCAACGAGAAAGCCGAGAAATCACAAACTTCCATCGACACAGATTACTCGCATAAATACATCACTATACCCAATCGAGTACACAAATGGAGCCTCATAAATTCCGCTATCCATTGATGCAATCGATTATCCTCGGCTTGTCACTGATGAGAGACGTTTCCTCCTCGATGGTGGGCGGGCAATATATGGTCCGACGAGTTAATTGAATGAGGCTAAGGCGTGTAACGGTGAAGGCATAGATGGGACGCGAGCAAAAAGTGTGTACCAGGATTTATTCCAATTACACGACGCTCAAAGGGACGGTAACGTACATTTACACGAATGCGACGATCCACGATTATTGATATCCTGTTCGGCAGATACGATTCGCATTCACACCGACTAAGGAAATCGACAATCCTTTATCCAGAATTAGTTCCAAGAATAATGCGTTAACACAGCAAATGGAACTACTTACAGATTCAATAATTTCACTTAATTTGAATCTTTTGTTTCGCACTATTTCATGATGTTCACGCTGATAAGGATTTATTGTTGGTTTTTGATCCCACACTAGGATTGTTGGATATAGCCGAATTTTTTCGAAAACAAAAAAGAATATGCAGAGCTGACTGCCAACCATTACTAGAGGGACTATAAGAAGAAGGAGAAGATGATTCCACGCTCAGATATAACAAATCGGTAACAACTAATTATCCTTCTAATGAGAATAACATATAAGAGTGAAGGTTTGCGTATTGTATATTGTGTACAAGAGACATCAATCAGAATATACACACTTGATCTTTCTCACATGAATTAATGAGCAATTTTATTTTTGATCCGAACGTTTTCCATTTACTGTAATCATAACAAAATACCATAGGAGCTGCTTACGAAATATTAATGGACCACATTGACTATTAACCTTTGGTATCGCGCAGGGCTATGTTGCAACGTGTAATAATTGACATCTTTCGAGAGCAGTGAAGCTTGACAAGACTGGTAAGCTTTCGCTAATAAAAATACTTGTCTTCAGCAACTCGGCGTTGAAAACAATTGCCCCACATAGCTAAGTGCACTAAGATATTATAGTAAATGTAACTTGATGTTTTATTAAGCTTCTGCTATTAGCCTTTTTTTTCTGTAGCTAAAAGGCTTCTGGGCAGAATATTTTAAGATTCTGTAGCTAAAAGGCATGTAAATGTAAAACTAAAACAAAGACGCAAGCACTTTCGACAACGAAATTTTAAAGTCAAGGAACTGAAAAGCGATCTAAGGAAGCGAAAACCACAAAATGCTGGTCGTCTTTTGGTCCGCAAAAAGTGCACACTTCCTTTTTCGTTTGTCCAAACATACCAAGACGGGTTTATGTCCGTTGGGTGTTTAGGGCGCTTTTACAAGTTTCACAAACCCAACATTGTAAGTATGAAAGTGCAAAATGTTTCTTTATGAAGAAGATCCAGCCCAGTGGTCAATATATCCGTGCATACTTCTGTTCCTGGTCAGATATGGCACCACGGATGTAAAATGTGTTTAATCACGAACCATATTTTGGCGTAATTATTAAACTTATTTGTGGACGATACCGACCTTTTTGATTTAAGACCGCAGGAAAAACATAAACCAAAGAAGGTTCAAAATCACAATCACTAAGTAGTTATACCGCGGAGACATTATCCCCGCCACGCCTCACCACACCTTACTCCATTAATAAGAGTACGAAATCTTCAATTCACTAGGTAATTTTAGACCCCCGAATTGTTCGGATTTGATATAGACATCTGGCAGATAGAACTATAGCTTAGGACTGGTCGATTACATCGATGTGTGTTACTCGATGCATCGACATATTTCATTTAAAATATTGAGAGAACACGCGTATTATACTTGTTAAAAAATTTAAAATAATCGACTTTTTGTAACGTATCTCGTTTATTTCTCCTCATAGATCTTGATTTTTTGTCTTTTGTGTCATCGAAAACTTCGTATTTATACGATTCATCGAATAAAATTGATGCAACGTCTCGATGCATCACATCTAATGTCATTATTTTTTCCTCAAACCCGACCGAATCAGGAAAGTACTCCGTATGGCTCCGTATGGCTGAAACTTTGGCCGAAACCATTTGGGATTCGGATTAATACAGCAGGCCCTAACGGTACCTAATCAGCTAATCACCCTTAATTGCAGATTGTCTATTTTTGTCGCTGCGATGTGGCGTGCCTGTGGTGCGTGTAAATTGGCCCTAAACGACGTTGCAAAACTTTTGAAGACGGCGTTTAAGATCTTATACGAGTAAGACTTTATGAGTTTTAAGGCTTCATGTGCTCTTTGTGGAATACTTTGACTGTTTCTATGTTCAGCGGATCTCTCTAGAAGACATTTTACCGACATGTTGATCATTCTCGATATATTTCTTATTTATGTTACTAAATGTCTAACTACTATGACTTGACCAGAGAGGTACACCCGGTACACAAAATGCGAATACTATCCATCACATGCGTTTATCTAATGGGTCCTTAAGATACGAATATTATTCACTCCATCCTATATAAAAAAATCTTATACAATCCTCTTCTCGTATTTAAATTTATCTGTTATTTCAACATTATTTTAAGCAAGAATTCGAAAAATTGTATCTATCTATTTTGATTCTTATCCTACACCTAAACTTCAAACACAGCTAGCTTTTGTTTTATTTTAAAAGTTGCAAGGCTACAAAATTTTCTCAAACAGTACGGTCACAATGACAAGTACTGAGGTACCACGATGCGAATATTATCCACCGCATCGTTGATCCTATATCAAAACATCTTACACAATCGGCTCTCGTTAGCGGTGCAAACGAGACTGAAACACAATCGTGTCAAGAGGCCGAGATGCGATTCTATTTTCGCTCAAGTGTCATGTGTCGTTGGATGCATGAATGGAATGGATCCCCTGGCTCGTTATAACGATCCCCGGGGTATTATCAAATCGGAATCGTTTATAGCATGATTATGAATATTAATGAAAACATAATGTTTGTAATACTCTCGCTGGAGACGTGAATGTGACGAGAACGATGAGCTCTATTTATCGTTATTAATATTTCTATCTTCGTATACCAAGATATTATCAGACTCAGTCATTTGGAAAGCTTGCGTGGGATACAAGTCCAACAAGTAGAGGCTTCTCCGACTCCGTTCTCAGTATCAGTTTATATCAACACTTGCGTAACTTCGGCCAAAAGATATTACATGGATTTAACTAAAATATAATTTCAAATAGTTTCTACAGGACGGATGATTTGCCAGCATAAAAATAGTTTTTCCTTGCTTTAGTTTGTCATTGTCTATTATTTGAAATTGCTAATATTATATCTTTTGTTTAATTAATTGCCTGTCTTATGGATACTTGCTTATTGTCATTGTTATTATTGTTTTAAATTTAAAAATTATTTTTAATTTGTACTGGGATATTACGCAATTCGACGGTTAAAAACAGCAGAATTATATAAATACAATCATCCAGCATTTAAAATTGATTTGACTCTTTCATTATTACATATTTTTTTTCTTTCTTAGAAACATGTTGGATTACACCTGGGGTTGCATTCATGACGACACCCTGCTCATACATTTTTAAGTCGTTATTATTGTGGTGATATTTTCTCAGAATCATGTTTTTGCAGGATGCACTCATTGCTTTGGCAGCCGTCCAAATGCACTCGGGGAAATTATTTTTCAACACTCATAAATATGGACCGAAATCTGGGTGTTTTTGGAAATTAACGTCTGAATCATTTGTAAGCTTGGTCATGGTCGCTTTGACGGACATGAGTCTGCTCAGACTGGGAGGAATTATGCCAGTCTACCACATTGGCACTTTGCAGATTGGTGGACTTTACACACTTTCAGAAATTTTGTGGTACATGCAAGTATGTATTCTTTGATTCAATGATACAGCAAGTGATAATTAATTAATAGCATAATTTCGAAAAAGATTAATTAGTGTTCTGTCCGGGATTGACGCAAAATGGACGACATATCTTAATTACTGGCCTATTTAATACTGCCTTCGTCAACTTGAAGGTAAGCAGCAGTACGGAGTTGCTAGACCTTTATTGTTTGCCAGTATTTTTTCGTTGTCATTTAAGGACTGTATAAAACACTCAACTGCAAATATAAATACAAATAGGTATTAATAGAAGACAATATAAATATAAATAGAAGACACATGTAATATTATTCTTGAGTCTTCTTTGTGTTTTTAATGAGTGTAGTTGTTAAAACGCAATTTCTTGTGTCTTACCATGGTCACGTCATTTCAAACATACCTATTATTTGTAGTACCTACAATTATTATTTCAACAGTTGTAGAAATATAGCGGAAGCACATTACAAAAAAATTATTAACAACACATTTTTTTTTATACCCTGAACTTACCAACGTTGTTTGAATGACACAACAAATTGTAATATTTATAGTATAATAAAATCAGCACGAGTTTGAGTATCACATATCGTTCTTGTTAGTAACAAAGTTAAACTCCTAAACTTTTTTGCTAACATATTTACGACTTAGAGACTGCAATCGAAGGATAACGTATTAACATATTTGAAGAGTTACAGTTGCTTCTATCTTTTCAACTATTTTATTTCTTTTCCAAACATCTAGTAATTACCGATACTGTTTTTCAATCGTGTAATTAAAGAAACCAACGAACATTGCTGTACCAACGAGCTGACAATTTGGTACCATTGTATTGGAACCACGACTCTTTGCAGTGCAAACTATTATACCATTAGGCGTTGCTGTAATTGGTTCTAATTGGTCGAACAGCGAAGATCGAACGAATAATCGTTGTGGGGAAAACGGCACGTTCTTACCATTTATGGAATAATGCTCTATACTGTTAGACTATGTATATACGTAGGTGGACCTACAATCGAGCCCTGGTGGAGCTTATTCTGTTAACGTTAACAAGCCTTATAAAATTATTTATTTTACTTATAAAATCGGATAGGATTTTAATTTTTCTTATTATTTATAGTACATATTATAATAATAAAAAATAAAAGTAAGTAAAAGGTATCAACGCTGTGATGACGCAGACCAAAGGAGTTCAGGCTCGTGAAACAGGAACGTTACTCTGATTTTCCTTTTATTATTAGTATTATTTGTATCTTAAAAAATAATTGTGGCTTGCAAGTATATTAGGTCGACGAAATAGAGTACGACCTAATGGTTTTCATTCTGAAAGGAGACCTCGTATAACAGTGGAACAGTAGTAGTACAGTAGATTGATAATAATAATAACACTTGTGAAGTATTAATATATTTGTTATTTAATTACAAACTGATCATACATGTAACGAGTTTATATACAGCTTAGACATTACACAACACAACGAACATGCAGCGCTGTTCGCGCGATCTGCATCAATCATCAGAGATGCGGTTTTCGATGCGATGCTAAGTGGGACACCGATCTCTTGTTAAACTATTGTTTATAACGCTGTATTCTACTGTACTCTATTACGAATTTAAAAGATACTTCAATTATTGCATAAGGTAAACGAGAGGATATCAAAGTTGAAAGAGGACACTATACACATAAACTAATTTATTAAAAAAAAATATTAATAAGCCGCGGGCGGACAGCTGTTGTCCGCCCGCATGAAATACATGATTTTGACTATTTTTCCTTTTCAACCCCGCTTCACCCTCGTATGGGTAGATTTTTGAAAAAAAAGGAGCCTATGTTCATCTTCATATTTCAAATTATCTCCATATTAAATTTCATGACATTCAGTCTAGCAGTTTGGCCAGTGAAAGCATAACAGACAAATAGACTGTAGACAGAGTTACTTTCGCATTTATAATATTAGTTTAGAAGTATGAAGCAGTCGTTAACACAAAATAACAATTTATACTAATTTGTCTAATCGTTATTTAATTGTAAAATCGTAGATCGATATAAACATGACACGAACTTACACATTACACAACGTAAGACATTGCTGTTCCCCCAATCTGCATCAATCATCAGCAGAGATGCGGTATTCGATGTGATGCCAAGTGGGGCAACGATCTGTTGTTAAACTTTTATAACGCTGTTTCTATCGCGACACCGATTTAAGAGTTAAAATTGCATAAAACCTTTTTAGAAACAGAAGATGGGGAAAATTATTACTGAGCCCTTTCATCAGGTTCGGATCGCTATCAGAACGAGAAGGATTAGTCCAATAGTATACTACGCTGGACATTATTGCACCTTGGACTTCAACAACAATATGTGACAGGTTTTCACATTGTTTTCTTGAGGGACAAAGAAAATAATTATAATTATAAAAAGGCATATAACAGGTATATTATGTTATTCGCATTTATTAACCACTGGGCTATCACTGAAATAATTTTAATCGTAGTTAATAGTTGCAAGCTGCTAAGTATTTAGCACTCATAAAGTAACTAATTCTTTACGGTCACGCTATGACTGAAGTGGTTAATCTATGCTTTGACCTTCTCATTATGTTGATGGTAAAATTATTATTTTAAACGTAATAACAAAAGGACTGCAACATAACATTTGCATGTAGCCTATGTGACTCTTAAATTAATTACAATATTAAAATTTATTATTCAATAACTTATATGCCGAAAGCGACCCAGTATTTTTTTGTCCATAGCCATACATATAAAATAAATCCATTAGTCTTCCTTGATTGCGACGTCAGTTAAAATCTATGGTAGAGCGTACCGAAAAAATCTATATCAATGGTACGTGTTTATCAACAACGCGTTATCAACATATTCTGCAGTAAGTCATTGTCTTCAGACCGCTGTGACTCACTTGACTTTGTTTGTGGATTTATGTGCTACAATATTATCTTTGCGTTAATAATAAAAAGATATAAGTACTTGTTCGTACACATTTATGTGTACTTAGTTCACTATTGCTATAAGATTACGGTGTGCGATGAAGCTGAAATCTTTGCATGTCAGTATGCATCGATGACTCGTGTTTGTGATCAAGCTCAATGTTGATTCAAGTTAAAGGTAGTAGAAGTCTTTATTGGCACTAACATCAATTCTGCATTCGTTCGTTCCTTCTTCGGCTTGTCTGGGGTATTATGTATTCCAATTAAGGCTGATCTCTTTGGAGTCCACATAAATGAGCCTGTGGACTATAATTGACGACTACAACGAGTACGTTCCGTGAAACTTGACAAAAGTGGAAATCTTACGCATCGCGCCAAAAACAAGTTTTACAACAACAAAAAAAATTTATTATATTGTATGTATACGTGACGTTGCAAAGATTGTATTAGTCTGTTTATAAATGTGCGACCGTTTAACGTAACATTCTGTAGATAAGCCGTCTATTGATAAACACAGCCAGATATGGGGCAGTAGTGTTACGAGGAAAAATCACGTATCTAGTTTGTTTGCTTTCGAAGTAATTGTTAATTTCTAATACGATTTTGAAAACAAATAGGTGGTTCTTAACAGAAGTTTCAGGAAATCGCTGTCTAATCTGGTCATCGGGTTTAATTGAAACTAGATGTTTTATAACAATCTGACTGAATTAAATGTTATGGGCCCATGTTTATGATTTAATAATAATATTTAATTTCTCTAGTGTTTCCTTTCAGAAAATATTCCTATTTTCAAAGGTCTGCCTGTGTCTATACAATCTAGCAATCATACCCCTGGTGGTCGGGCGATCTTCGCATTAATACTCTCATGTGCGCTGAATTAACTATGTAGTACGTTTCGAATCGAATCGAATGGAAAAAATAAGATGCAGTCAGCGATCTATCTGTACAAGTACGCGTATTATCAAATAAAAAAAAGCCTAAGCTTTAAACGAAAAACGAAGAATAAATTCAAAATCTAGTATATGCTACGTTATATAATCTCGACATGAGAAGCATAAGGTACATTAAATAAACTTGCAATTTTACATATCAGACCTCATATTTTTATTGCGCATAAAAAATTCTGCCTGTGCCATGTCCCCATGCTGAAAAAGTCATTATCCTTTGTACACCAGATATAAATGACACATGCAAATTAATATGGTAAATGCAATAATTGCTATTTGGGTTAATTTAAATAAACAATGTCATTTAAACTACTGATAAATTAATAAATAATGCATAGTTTTTCCTTCCTTTTAACATAAAAGAAAAAAAACAAGAACGGA
>DWNK01000042.1:0-16919 GCA_018250315.1 Hyalothyrus neleus pemphigargyra | reverse complement strand
TCTACCAATACGCATTTGGCCAGCGCGGTTGACTATGGCCTAAACCTTCTCATTCTGAGAGGAGACCCGAGCCCAGCAGTGGGACAATAAAGGGTTGATGACAACTATTATATCTTGAATTATTTAATATTATATTTACCTACGTATCTGCCTAGATAATTAGTAATCAAATTTTATCAAAAACAGTCAACTGGTTTTCTCGTAATAGAGTAACAAACATACATACAAGGTACACATACAGACAAGGCGACTAAGGTATAGTTTAATACATTATGATAATGAATTGCATATATATTTAATTTATTTTCGTTATAAAAACTAACAAAAACTTATCAGTCGGATAAATCTATAAATATAATAATATTCTAATTATATTTATGTTTCATATATCTAACATTCATAATAAAAGTTTATTTTTTGCATTGTAAGGTATGAATCCAGCAATAGCAGATTGTGCCATTCCAATCTGCCGGCAATTATTTTCAAATATTCTGGAGCTCTCTTGAATGCATTAGTAAGCTTCTAAAATCATTTGACATCATTATCCATGTTCATTACTGCAGTACCGCAAGGCTACGAAGGTACTGCAGTACAGCAGTGCTCATCGGCAAAAGTACTGAAAACAAAAAAAAATGAAAACAAAAAAAATATTTAAATACTCATACAACGGTATTGTTATACTAAAGTACATAATCAAAAATATAACTACTTATATTTTAAATCTTCATTAGTGAAAACCTTGTGCACAATGTAGGTAAAGTCCATAGGGGATGTACCAGGCTCTCTAATCTTGAAGATTTTCTGATTTTTGGGTAGTACCTATTAGACTAAAGCTCTTGTAAAACAATGTAGAGAAAACAAAATAAAGCCCAAAGATTTTAAAGCCATGAGCACACTACCGTACATTATAATAAATATCACTGACGAGGGGTGCTCTTCTTTCCTCTTAACTGATCATATTATCAATAACTTTAATGTGCATAAAAACAATTGATTTCGCGCAAAGGAGGTTGAAATCAAAATTATGAGTTTAAATAAATAATTATCTTTTCTGGGTGTTTGTGTACTTGTCGGTGCATGTGTTCTGTGTGGGACTATGGATGCAATAAGCCTCTTCTGATTTTTATTTATCTTTTTATGTTTATTTTTTATCTCTTTTATCTTTATTTATATCTCTTAAATCCATCGTTTCTCATAAGTCTTATAACAGTTAAGACTTATGAAGAACTCTTCTTCAAGGCCGGCTTTTTTGGTGTTGGATGTTTATAGGCAGCGGTGAGTACTCAACATCAGTTGGACCGCACGCTTCTTCACATGGTTTTATTAAGATGAAAAAGAGCAAGAAGTGACAAGTGGGAATGGAAACAATTTCAGTGATAAAATAATTTTTAATAGCGTCTTTTGAGAGGCGCAAAGCGCGTGTCTAATATTTAATGAGTTATCCAAAGCCCACGGAAAGTTTTTTTCAGACAAACCCGACCTTGTAATCAAAAGTAGGTAACTCGTGGTGGGAAATGCTGGAAATATTAGCCGGACCTTGGGGTAGGTAACCGTCTAAAGTTCTAGAGGACTTAATGTAATGGCAGTTTTTGGCTTTGATAGATCCAAATTAAAACTTATTTATTTTGTATATGCCTACAGTGACACTAATAATGAATGAATGATTTATTTGTTTAAAGTTTACTAGTATCATAAATAGTCGTTATTACATTTTTTTGTTAACCTACAACCGGATCCGAACGCGACCAAAATTTATTTTTAACGTGTATACAATGTCCTGATGTAATAAAGAAACATTTAAAATTATCGCAAACAATAGATCTGGACAGTTTCCAAAGCTATAGGAACCTACAAGACAATTCGAATTTAGATCAAACGAATCATTTGGCGACACACTTTTACAACACGACGCCGTATTACTCTGTTAGTGTCAGGTTGACACGGGCTTAAGATGTTATCAAGACTAAAAATAAGATGTCTCTACAGTGGACTAAATCACACATATAGTACTTATTAATGTATTTAGATTTTTGTTTCATAATTTGTGAACTTACACTTCACCGTAGTTCCGCCTGATGGAAAATAGTGATATAATTTAAGTAATAGTGCTACATCTCACGTCTTCACTGGCTCCAAACAAAAACAGGGGTTCTGAAGCCACTCATATATTTTATTAGTGTTAAGTCCCATCGTGTGATTTGACTGGCTAGCGATCAGCCTTGCCATTAATAGCGACTATTCGTTTTCCAGTAGTGCGCCTGGGAGTTAGATTCTCTCTTCCCACCTTTCTCGTCTGTCTCTGTCGGATCAGATGTTTCCTGTCGGCATATCCTCGACGCCTGTAAGTCCTTAAAGCGTTGGTGCTTCTTCAACGTCACGAGACCTTGTCTCGAAGGGCATGGACATGCATCGTAAATCGAAACTCTCCCTTTAAACCTAGCGTAGCATTAGGGACTCCTGTGGTGTGTTTATAGGTTTTACTAAGACCAGAAAAAGCATATACATTGGCTTGGATACTCCTGGGTTAGGATACGTAGGCGTATCAGGAAACAGACCATGGCGTATTCCATTCCCTGGCCTTAGAGAAAGACAAACAAAAAAGAGGACAAGGAAATAACACGCACATCGTTTCCTTTAAGTAAATGGAACGTTAGCCAGTACCCCTAATAGGTAGGTATGAGTTCCGATTAAAAAGTGCTTTATACACTGCTAGTATTTCGTATCTCGAGTTCGTATTAAAAGTCAACATATACAACGATTTATTTGGTTAAGAACACCCATTCCATGGGTCAAAAAGCAGCGTCACAGCGTCAGTGATACATCGACCGACGTCCGTTATACAGACGTCCGAAACATGTCCTAGACTGAACTGACAATAATCACAGTAACAAACACACCCTCATCGGGAGACTCCCTCCTGATCTACACACAATACATGTCACCCACAGCGTTGCCATTGACGGCGGCGGCACTTCTTAACGGCCGTTACACTAGTGGTTGGTAAGGTCCCATCGCGTAACCTGACTGGTTAGCGACCACCCGCAGGCCAGACTCTGCCGTCAATAGCGATGCGTCGTGTTCCAGTAGTGCGCCTAAGAGTTAGAGTCCCACCCTTAAAACCCTTTCCATCCAATCCCATCTTTTAAGCTGGCGAGCATGGGCGACGTGTTTCAAAGTTTCATTGGCGGCGGTGATTACTTACTGTCAGGTATCACGCCTGCCTCATCGTATGGCTTACACATAAAAAAATACTCGTTCATAATCCGTCAACCTTTCTGCTTTTTGACAACGGAACCCTAAATATCTTATTGACGTAAGTTATTGTCCAGTTTAAACAAGAATCAAGGTTTGCACACAGGAAGTCGCACTGGTCGACCCTCAAGGGCTTGTATGTAACAAAGGTTTGAGAAAAACGATAATACTCGTACATACAGGTATTTCTTAATATATTCATGTTACGTACCAAGTGAAAAAGAGGCATTATTCATAATGCCCGGTCAGTAGTATAATGATATTATTTTTTTTATCTTAAGACCGACCGATGGTAAACGATTAATACTTAGGGTTCCCTATTGCTGAGGCTATGCTGTCTGTCCGTTCGTCTGCCACAAGTCTCTATATTACGAACCATAATAGGTAGGACACTTGAAATTTTCACCGATTCTTTTCACAGAGATAATTTGGTTTACGTTTAGGTTACATATAAGAAAAACATAAAAATATACCCATACATACTAACCGGGTATTTTTGATTATGCCCACCCTAACAACCATACCATATATTTGTATGTATTACTAGTTTCGTAACGCTAAACTCGCGTGGATTTTAATCCCACAGAGACTTGGTACTGGCAAAAAATATATCTCATATTATATTAATACAGGTTATATCTGTGTGTTAAATTTCATCTAAATCGGTTCAGTTCAGCCGTTTTGCGTGAAAGAATAACACACATCCATTCATCCAAAAAAAACCTTTCGCATTTATATTTATAATATTCGTAAGTATTAGTATGATTTAAAATGATCTTTCGTAAATAAGATTGTGAAGTTAATCCTTTCATATGTATATAAAGGTTTGTAAAGGTTGTATATAAAGGTTTTTTGACTCTAATGTAATGACTTTCTCTAAGACAAAGTCATTACATTAGACATACTAAATGTGCTTAAATTTTCCCCAAAAATGTTTAAATAAATGTTAAACAATAAGTTATCATGACAAAGTAAACTTTAGCTCGTTCTGATTATATAAAAGCTGTGCGAACCCGGAAATAAAAATAAGAATATTAAATTTAAAAAGATATTTGTTAAAAACTAAAATTTTGACCTTTAAAACTTAATTAACTCTAGGAAGTAATGACCTGATGTTGTATGAATCAGGAGTTAAGTATTTGTTATTATTTTGGGCGAATATAGCTGAATAAAACGTAGTTATGAGATTGTGGATTACTTGCAACACAAAACAACTTTTTTATGTATAAGCCCAACGAAGAGGCAGGCGAGATACCTGATGATAAGTAGTCACCGCCGCCTAAGAAACTTTGCAAGACCAGATGAGTCGCCAATGCTACGACGTCTTTGAAAAGGATTGGATGGGATGGGAAGGATGGGAGGAGTGGAAAGAGGTACTCTGGCACACTACCAGAATACGACACGTCGCAATTAACGGTATGTGTAAGCGAAACCAAGAGGCAGGCGAAATACCTGACGATAAGCAGTCAAAAGACACGGGATATAATATACAGGACGGGAAGGGTAACACTGGCTCCCAGACGCACTAACGGAACACGCTAAGTCGCTATGGACGGTAAACTGCAGCCTGAGGGTGGTCGCTAACCAGTCAGCTCACACGATGGACCTGATCACAGCAACTTGGGTCTAAACTACAGCAATCAGTTTTGGCCTTTAAAGTTTTAGCACTTTAGATTTATATATGTGACGTCATGAAGCTACCGACCTCCTCCCCCTTGTCACACGATGTCACACTTTGTCCCTTGTCCCTTTTAACGTGTGACTTCATTTATATAGATAGCCCATGTAGTGCTAAAGTTTGAACAACTGTATGTTCCTGTATCAGGTAGCCTGTCTGCCTCTTCGATCGGCTTAAACTTAAAAAATATATATATACAATCCAGAGGACTATGCCCTTCAGAACCTAATTTCCTTGGATATGTAGATGTAAGCTCATTCTATCCTACTTCTAAACTCTTAATTGATCCTTTGTCCCCAGAGCGCGACGTCCCAATCAAAGCACGCAGCAAGGTTCCTCCGTCTCGCGATGGCTTCAATCATGGACATCCTGAAGATCAAGCCGTTCGTGGAGGTGTCTGTGGGCCAGCTGCTCTGGGGGTACGAGGACCCGCTCCTGAAACTGGCTAAGGACGTCGTGCCCAAGGAACAGAAGCTGCCGTATGAAGAGTTTGGACTGTTTTATGGGGTGAGTACATCTTCGTAGTTCACCCGTCACTATCATATTTCGAGCGTCTACATCAAAGAGATTCACTCTTTGATGTGAAACGGAGTTCAGTTCAGGCCCCTATTCGCTATGACAAATGAATACGTATACGTAACGCAGACTAGTTAACTTTTCACGTGGAATATTCGTGGAATGGTATTATGCTAATTTTAATTTATTAAACGAGTTCAGGTGCGTTACTAGAATGATTTGAATCGCTATAAGGGCCCAGTAAGTAAGTTGTCATTTGCTGAAACGACATGCAACGAAAAGACATCGCCTTTTCAATGCGTCTAGCTCTGTGACCGATAAAAATAAAGTAGCTATTGCTTACTCATCATTTTTTCCTCTTGCTGTCAGGTTGCGCCGGGTGACCTGGCATGTTTAACCGACTCAGTGAAAAATAGGAGTCTTGAAGTCGATCACAGATTCGTTGCTAAGTACAACTAAAGAAATAATAAATATCTTTAGGCAACTAAAAGACGGCCATCTAATCTCAAACTACTTAAGCAGAATCATTTAAGTACGTCATTTACACCCAGAACAAATACTCGCGCTCATCGCACAAACATCGCACGAACCGACTGCACCAATCGAGTCCATTCCCCACTTCATTCCAGTCAAAACTCCATTTACCTCATCAACAAACCAGTCAAATAAAAACACACCAAACTTCTGCTCGCAGAAAAACGGCACGTCCCCAGACGTAGTAACGATGTTCTCCGGCGAGTTTGACATCACCAAATACGGTATCTACGAGCGGTACAACATGAAGCAGCGGCTGACACACTGGGCCACCGACGAGTGCAACAGCATCGCCGGGTCCGACGGCTCCATCTTCCCGCCACACATCACCAGGAACGACACGCTGCGGGTGTACGACAAGGATCTCTGCAGGCTGCTGCCGCTCAGGTGAGTTGACAGTAGTGATGTAGTGATGTGGTCTTAGGTAAGGTCAGATACAGCCATGTGGCGATAATGAAGGGTATTCGAAAAAGGCGCGTAGAGAACTCTTCTCCATAACTTTGGCGATTCCTATGAGGTTGCAAAAAAAATTATGATACGGGGGTTCTAAAAAACGGAGCAATGACATCTGGACAATCGGGTAGTTCGAACTAGAGGTGTCAATTGCTTATTTTATTCTTATCGTATTAAAAATATTTAAATTCAGTTTTCTAATTTAATCATTATATTTTCAATGATAGCAAAGGTGTTGCATAAAGTCTAAATAATAATTCAAGCAATATCTAAGTGTTTGTAAATTTCACAATAAACAGCTGTTAAGATCAATTGTAATTGCATAACGCTTTTTCACCGGACTAACTAAATTTCAAAAATATTGTTGTTTGTACACAATATAAACAAAATGGCAAATAAGTGTTTCACGTGTGGTAAGTTTGCATCATCAGACTGTGCCAAGTGCTCCAACTGCAAAGCGGTATTTCACCGACAATGTGCAAACATAAGTGGTGACGTGCGTTCGCTCAAATGGGTGTGTAAGAGCTGTAAGGCAAAACCTACTACTGACCTTACTCCACAATCCAGTAGCTCAGGTGGCGGCGATGGTGACTTCGGGGATGCCCTGGGGGAGACTGCTGCGACACTACACACTCACTTAAATTTGACACAAGTGATAGAGAACTTGCGCAGCGAACTGGTGTCGGCCACACAAGAGATGACAAGCTTCAGGCATGAATTAGTAAAGTTAAACTCAACCATGGCTGATTTTAATAACCGTCTAACCAACGTCGAGGTAAAAGTCACATCCTTGGAAAAGCGTATCACCGAGTTAGAAGCAAAAAGCGCAGGTGCAGAGATTGATGTTGTTGCAGTAGTAAACAATTGCTTAAATGAGCGCGATCAAGCCAGCTACCAAAATGATATTGAAATAACATGCGTGGAAGAGGAAAGCGGCGAAAACCCGATACATGTCGTAAAATTACTGGCACTCAAAATCGGTGTCACGCTCGATGACCGGGATATTGTCAGCATGGAGCGTACTGGTAAGCGTCGGAAGATGGACTCTAATATCGTTGATGATATACAGCGCCCGCGCACACTCGTTGTGCGTTTGGCACGACGCGCTGTCCGCGATGCACTGATCAAGGAGGCGCGGATACGGCGGGGTGCTACTACCGCTGACGTCGTGCCGGGCTCCATACCACCTCGGCGCTTCTACGTAAACGAGCGGCTCACATGGAGGAATCGCCAGCTATTCCGTAAAGCCCGAGATGAGGGCCGAGCTTCAGGATGGCGATATGTGTGGACAAAGGGTGGACATATTTATATGCGGCTGGATTCCACTTCCATTAGTCATCGAATCCGTTCAGAAGCTTATATAGAAAACATTTTTCGTGTCGCGAAAAATTAATTTACTTGACTGTCATATTCATAGCATTGAATTATTTCGTATGTTTAATGTTACCTGTTTTCTTTCCATTGATAGGTTTTCAGTGTTTTCTATAGAACTATGTTACACGCATAAATTTCATGAAAGGTTTATCGTTGCATTTGTGTCTTTTTCGTGTTTTTATTTTTGTATTATAATAAGTTATTTGTCAGTTATGAACTGGTGGCTTAAATGGGTCAAGATAATTGTCAATTACTTGTTTAGCAGCTTCATAACAAGGAATGTTTTATTGCATATTCGTTTGCAGATGAAATTAACAGTCAACATATGTTACTATTATTTATTTATTAAATACTATTTACAATATAACTACTATTTACAATATTCTTACTACAAACAGGGAACAATCATAACAATAAAAAATATATATTACATAACATTAGGCATATTATATATAATTTATACAGTTATTCTTTTAATAAACGATACGATTTATACTTTCATATGTATAACTTGGATACTTCCATATAATCTTTTAATTACTTTTATTGAATTACAATGCATAGCCTAAAAAAATCTTTTAAAATTGGTCTCCTAAACCCGGGTTCACTAGGTACTTGCCATGATGAATTCCTCGCAGCCATGTCTGACCACTCTGTAGACATTATGGCTATTAATGAGACCTGGCTAAGACGTGGCGAGGAGAGTCGTGCTCCCGTCGTGGCAGGGTATACATTACGTCACGTACCACGCCCGCCGGCAGTTCGCGCGAGAGGCGGTGGTGTTGGGTATTATATAAGGAATGGTATACGTATAAAAGTACTGTCTCACCCCATCGTACCTCTGGTCGAGCAAATGTGGCTTACCGTCAAAATAAGTGACAAAACTCTACTCGTAGGAACCGCCTATCGACCTCCATGGCTGAATTTACAAATGTTTGTAGACGCGTTAACTGACTCGCTGGGTTCTTTTACATTACATAATTACACTATCTTACTTGGTGATTTTAATGTTGATTTCTTGAACAAAAATAACGTTAGCACTAAAATAGTTACCGATTTTCTCAACTGCTATCGTCTAATTCAACAAGTACAAGAACCTACCCACTTTACAGATCATAGCGAATCTCTTATAGACCTTGTCTGCTCCGATGCTCCTATATCCAAACTAAATATAAGCCATATCAAGGAACTCAGCAGTCACGCTTTTATATCTTGCCAGTTAAAAATCCCTCACGATAGACCCGCTTCTAAAGTGGTTACATATAGACCTTTAAAAGATATCCACGTTGATGAGCTTAATTATCACTTGTTTGCTACCGACTGGGAAGGTATAATAGGCCTGCCTGATGTAAATGCTATGACTGTCACATTTTCACAGGGAGTAAAAGATCTTTTTGATCTACTTGCACCTATGAAGACCATCCGTGTGAAAGGCTTTCAACATCCATGGATAACGTATAATATAAGATCAATGATTAAACGACGTAATGAAGCCCACACTAGAGCACGTAAAAGCCGTAGTGATTCACACATCGAGTATTATAAGGATTTGAAGAGGACAGTAGTTACTGCACTATATAATGAAAAAAAGGCCTATTTTAATTTTTATGTACAGTCAAATATGTCAAAACCTCGAATTATGTGGCGTCATCTAAAAGAACACATATCGGTCAAATCCAATACTAGTACTCTTTCAATTGGCAATTTTGATGACGCCAACAAAATAAATGAACACTTTCTTAAAGTACCTGGCAATTCGCATGTTCCGCTCTCCATTCTCACGTTTTACGAATACCATAGATATAAAATGTTTACTTTTAACTTTCGTGAGGTGAGCGAATTGGAGGTGTCTAAAGTTATACGTACTCTTCATAGTAATGCCGTTGGAGAAGATGGGATTTCACTTGATATGTTACTACTGACTCTTCCTCAATCTTTAGGTACTATAACAAAAATGATTAACACTTCCTTTTCAACATGTATGTTTCCTGACTTGTGGAAACAGGCCCTAATTAAGCCTATTCCAAAAAAAGACATTCCAGTTGATCTAAATGATTTAAGGCCTATTAGTATTCTGCCCACTATGTCAAAGATACTAGAAAAGTTAGCCCATATGCAGCTAACCAAATATTTAGAGACAAATGAAATGTTACCAAATATGCAGTCTGGGTTCCGCAAGGGAAAAAGTACTACCACCGCACTAATGGAAGTCACTGATGATTTATTAACAGCTCAAGCTGTTGGCGAGGGTTCAGTGCTGGTACTTATTGATTATTCCCGGGCATTCGATAGTATTAATATACCTTTACTACTATCTAAGCTGTCATTCTATGGTTTAAGCTATAATGCGATTAAGTGGTTTGATAGTTATTTTCACAATCGAACTCAGAGGGTCGTGCTACAAAGCGAAGATGGTATCCATAATAATTATTCATCAAGCAAGCTATTACAACGGGGAGTACCACAAGGTTCTATTCTTGGGCCGCTTTTGTTTATTATATACATTAGTGATATAACTAACCAAATTAAACACTGCAAATATCATCTTTACGCAGATGATCTGCAAATATATTTGTCATTTAAACCACCGGACACTCGAACAGCTATAGAGAAGCTTAATGCGGATTTAGAGCGTATTGCCGGCTGGTCTGACTCCCATGCTTTAGTTCTGAATCCTAATAAAACCAAATTTCTAATTATAGGTACCATAAAACAAGTTAATAAAATTTGCTGCTTCAATCCTTATGTCAAAATTAATGGTAAAAATATTGAAAGAGTTGGGGAAGCGCGAAATCTCGGTCTCCTCATGGATGAATCACTACGGTTTGAAAATCACATAGTGAGTGTTGTTCGCAACTGCTTTTATCGTTTAAAAGTACTGTATAAAATCAGAGATTACATAGGAATAGAGCTGCGAATTACACTATGTGAAACATTAGTGCTTTCAAAGTTAAATTACACTGATGCCGTCTTCGGTCCAAGATTGCTTAAAAGGTCTCAAAACCTGATCCAGAGAGTTCAGAATGCCCAGAATGCCTGAACATAGTATCTTTAGCGTAGACTGTAGACTGCAATGGTTGGAGATTTCTAGGCCTTTCCTAGTTGTAAAGAGAGACTCAGTATTGAGCCGTAAAAAGAGTTGCAATGAAATCCTGCAGTAGACTGATGTATGAAAATGGATGTACCTATGTTGATAATGATTGTTGTCGAAATGTAGTAGGGGACGTAAGTCATTGTCTAAATCAAGGTTTAACAAACAATCGGGGTAAAACCGATTCGGAGAGAACAAAAAGTTGGGCGTCCGAAACTCAGTTTTTGCCGTAGATAATTTGGGCATTAACTTGTGTGTCGATGTTTTTGCTGCATCTGCAATGTTGTAATTGTTTCTAGAAATTCATGTTATTATTTATTACGCGATACAAACTGTGCAGCTCAACTTATACATTAAATTAGATGGAATTTTGACTCACTTATATACCTAACTGTAGTCAAATCATCATGCGGCAATCACGTGAGCATTCTCAGTTTTTTCAGTTCTATAAATACAAAAACCCGTTGATTGAATTGAATTACACATTTTAATTAATAAACATAATCTTTGGACAACACAATACTATAGATTTTCAAATCTATAAGCGATTTCTCGTCAGGATAGATAATGATGATACTAAACTGCAGTTTATCCATCCATACAACTTGGCGCAAGACGACGTGGTTTGATGCTGCTGAGCTACATCAAGGTGCTAACCATTGACACTTAAAAATGTATTCTTGCCTGAGATTACTACCCTACATACCCTTTGGTGAAAACAGAACAATATTACTGACACTCCACTGTTTATCCGTACGTCTGTCACACGACTCTATCTTACAAATATCTATCTTACCGTTTGTAAGATAGAGCCTTGTGAAATATTCATAGAATGTGTAGTACAATGGCCTCTATAAAATAAATAATAAAAATAATATAGAGCTAAATATTAGTCCACGTTTTTTTAAAGTTTGGTAGGGAACCCTTCTTGTGCAACACACGCACATGACCGGTTTCTTTTTAGAGATAAGTATACAGAACTTTATAAATAAAACAACGATTTTCTAAATTTATCAGTTATTACTCACCATTATGCAATTCAAGCAATAAAAGCAATAATTCAATATTTAAAACTCCACGCCAAAGATTTACAAGGCATATTAATCGACGGTTTCTGGGGGATCTACCACTTGTAATCTTTTATTGGTATTTAGAGTTCTCTAGGTGTTCTGCATTATAACATCGCGTTGGCCTTCGTAGTATCAAAACATGAGCAATATTTATCTGTTCTAAAATTACGATTAAATCATACATGTGTATGTACATGTACTGCTAACGGTAATTAAGCCGCCTTATCTTACCGATAATTCGTGCACTTTCTCATTAGGTATGGCATGTTCCACAATATAGGTAATAACTAGTTTTCGCGTCTGTCTTTATTTAAACTCCGATTAATAACGAATAATAAACACTTTTTAAGAAAGAAATTCAAGAAGAAGAAGAAATTGGCGCGGGTGTGCCACTGAAGTCTGTTTGTCTGGTCTAGTCCGACAAATTTGCCTAAAGAAGAAAAGAAGAAGCCTAAGAAGCCTAAAGAAGAAAAGAAGAAGAAAAGAGAATATCCTTTTGTTTATTATAAAAGTTAAATTCTAAGACCGTAATATACTTATTTTGTATACCTAAGCCTAACGAAGAGTTGGTGGGCTACCTAATGGTAAGTAGTCACCGATACCTATGGACATTTTTCGGTTGGTTTCGATACTAATTCTCGAGCTTTGTGGAACAGCTATTTTAAAGAATCCCATATCATAGCGCTCCGGGAATACATCAGAAGGATATCCATTTACATCTTGCATATCCGAGGCAGAAATGTTTGCGCCAAGAATTTAAAATAAAAATGCTTGGATGAGGTACCTTACTTAAATTCCTTCACACTACAAATGGGTTCGATGGTGATATCTCATCAACTGAACTATTCAAGTAGGTGTGTTATATTAAAAACCTGTTAATAAATAAAAAACAGCATTGAATGGTATGATCGAACAGGAATATACACAGCCGAATAGACAGGCAGACGCAAATCTTTTTGTATCTTTGAGTAAAATATTCCTATTTATATTAGGTATCCATAGGATCGTTGAACGTCTAGAACTTCTCGGCCTGCGGAGAAACATAGGTTCTCTAAAAAAACTCAAATATAAATTCCTATTCATGTATACCTTTTCATATTATATGCTGATTTATATATGTCACTAATTTCGCTCACAAAATAGACTATTTTTGATTTTTTTTCATCTCGGGTTTCCTTAACGTTCCAAATTTAAATCACGTTTAATTTCTTATAAAGAATACATCAGGTTGGAGTAGTGTCGGTAATTAAATCGGCACCCTGTTTATGATTCGTTAGGAGATATAATTAAATTAATCAACGTTATCTCACAAATGTTATCTCTTATTTAGGCAGCGAGGATATACTAATCACTTTAATGTTACGCGAAAATCGAAGCACAGATTATCACGAAAATTTATTATGGGTACGTAAAATTATTATATTATTATTTTTGCAGTTTTATTAAAATATTGCAAAATAATGTAAAAATACTATTAGCCCTTTAATTTTTTTGTAAAATATTTCAGTTTTATTATATTCTTTTTTCGTTTCTTTTTTCGATTTATATAGTAAGTTGCAATAAACTAGAATAAAAGTGAATCGGGGATCTATGTGTATTTGTGTGAGCAAAACGCGTATAAATGTGTGCAGTAGCTATGGCGAGTGTGACATCGCGATTAGCCTGATCCGTAACCATAAACGCGTTGTTATTTGTTCTACAATTTACCACTTTATCACAACGAGCACAGCCAAGAAAAACAGGTCGGGAACACTGTCACTCTCTGTTTGAACATTGAGGAGTTCGCACGCGGAATAAATACATAATTAAATTATTTCAATATTATTTTTGCAGTGTTAATAAACTCGATAGTAAACAGCTATTAATACGAACGCGTTCAGTTCGTAGCACATAGCGTAGCGGGCCTCTACGAGAGTTG
The DNA here is from genome assembly GCA_018250315.1 of Hyalothyrus neleus pemphigargyra. NCBI lineage: Eukaryota > Metazoa > Arthropoda > Insecta > Lepidoptera > Hesperiidae > Hyalothyrus > Hyalothyrus neleus. Next base: position 3,033 of record DWNK01000042.1, on the reverse strand, counting down.
CGTGCGGTTTATAGTTGTGCATAGCGTTTTATTTCTTGTGTCGAAACGAATTTTCCCCGAAACGAAATGGCCACCAAGAATGTACAAAGTAAGTCTCATACTTCTTATTTAGTTATTTTAATGATTTTTTACAGCACGAAATATTGTATTATAACCATTTGTCTTCAGTTTCACATAAGCATACATATACATAAATTTAGATTTGTCCATAATAAAAGAATTTTAATATTTTTAAGGAGGATTTATTGAAGACAAACTTGTCAAGCTACTTTTAAAACCTTAGTCATGTGACCCTAAGCAGGTCGAATTTGTTGAGATAAAACATTTTTTCACTTAGGGTAAAAAAGTAGATCCTACGATTGAAACAAATTCCGGATCAAAAAATTACTCTGCCAAAGAAAAAATAATAGTCATACACCTTTTCATTTAAGCCTATCCTAAGCTCTGAGGAGATAAATTATCACATCAATACAATATTATCATCAGATATCAATATGATCCATATCAAATAGGTATTTCAAAGTTAATAAAAAAGCGGCTTCGAGGTAGACGTAATAACTTGAAATATTAACGTAAATGATTCACAGCTAAGTAAAGTAGCTCCCACTTAATAATATTTTATAACTAGCTGACCAGGCGAGCTTCGTTACCCCTAAGACTTCAATAATGAGTCAAAGTAATTAAAAATCCACCATATCGATTACCACTATATTGTTGTGGTTGTGGTCGTAGTGTGGTCATCCTAACTCGAACTCAAACTCAATATTTTTATTCATCATAAGATGTACATGTACATAGTCAATGAACGTCAATTATTTATACATTTTGGTTACTGGGACCCTAGCAAATTTAAGTATTAAGGTTGGCCGAGAGAAAAAAGCCGACAGAAAAAACTCTCGGCACTCTTTTAAAATCAGTTGGATACATTATATATTTGCAGTATGGTCATTAACGGTTTATTAACTATAATAAAAAACCAAAAAGCAATCATAAGTAGAGCCTAGAATTGTCCAGAGGAGAATCAAGTCGAATTACTTCCTAACAATCTCATTGCGCTGAGTAAATCTAATTAAGAACTTTTTGATTGATGAATTTATTTCTTTGTTTTAATGCCTTCTCCTTCGGCGCAATAACTCAAAGTGGATCTTAGTTCTGAACACGAGAATTCACCACATGGTGTTGTCTAGTGTGGCCTCTGGCCATTCCTGCTTTGAAGCTCTCACAACCTCTCTCCATCGTATTGGATCAGCGAAATTTGATCAACCAACTGGCCAGCGACAGTTGGATTGTCCCAAATGTCCTTTCTTCACACATCAATTCTCTTCCTATAGTCGACCAAGCCAGCGGAGAACAAAATAGCAATTTTTGTAAATATCTGTGGATTTTGACATTCTTTCAGGACCTTCCAAAGTACATTACCAGACAAAGTAAAACCTAGGATTGCAAAATTTTTCGTTCTGTTATTAAATGATTGTCTTTCTTGTTCCATGTTTTGTGGTGGTAAGGTCCCATCGTGTGACCCTGCTGGCTAGCGGCCCCAAGCCGGAGTCTAGCGTCACTAGCGATTTTGTATTTTCGGGTAGTGCGCCTGAGAGCCAGAGTACCTCTTAAAATTACTTCAGAATTGTATCTCAAACTTATTTCTATCCATTTCAAGATAGAGTGACATAATTCAGCCTTTGATGTTAGTAGTCTCGAAATAAACGTAGGTAGACATTGAAGCATCCTCAAAGTCCCGAATACAACAATTATGTTAACTATAATTGTATCTACAAATGCTCTATTGTTACATAACAAAGTCGCGACTATATAGGCGTTACGTATGAGGGAAAATTTCCCAGTCAAAAGGTAATATCTATTCATTCATTCACCTAATCTCAGATTATAATAATTAGACTGCAACTAAATAATGCGCAAGTTATACGTTCTGTAAGTAATAATTAATTTTATTCTATGAAGATACGCAACTGTTACTACATTTGCTGTTATTAGAACTGATTCCGAGAAAACCCAAAGTGAAATTTCACTTAAGTAATTTAATATAATGGAATTTCGACCTAAACCCAACTTGGGTGGGTAGAGGAGACGTTCTCTTTGAGTTTTAATTGTTTGGAGAGAATCTTGGATGGCTCCAACGTTTTGACAGTGAAGTAATATAATTTTGGCGTATGACTATCATAATACTTAAATGGAATTTGGAACATTGATTGCTATTAACTTACTTGTTCACGTTAATTTCAGAAATTTATAACACACATTAAACATTTCAACATTTGAACATTGATCAAACATTTATCTATACTTACTAGAAGCACTGTGTAGAATCTTAGTATACATATGATTATGAAATGTATACATGTTTGCAGTGTATCAAAAATATAAAAGAAATTCATTAGGTAATCAATTATTACTCAGGTAAAAATTAGGCTTAGTTTTGATTTTACATCAATCTTGTACCGCTTAATTTCAAATCACAAATCAAATCTCGACCAATCAAGTCTTTAGGCAGCAGTGACCGCATCCTGTGACCGGTTATTAGAAGTTATAAATATGATAATATTAATTCAGTATCTATTTGCAACAAAAATAAAACTTTCAAACATCCACCATGAGATAGGGACCGCCATCCGCTAGCTCAGATAATCGCAGTGTAATTGTAAAAATTCTACCTACTTTATAAAGTATTTTGTTATGTTTTACTAGTGCAAATGCGAAGCAAAAAATCTTTAGATTAAAAGATGTATTTTACTTATATGACTTGTACGTCGCTTGTCTGAGGGTACCGACAGCTAGCGACCACTCTGAGACCGGACTATCGACAATAGCGACATGTCGTGTTTCGTTAGCCCGCTTAAAAGCCAGATTCTCTCTTTCCACCCTTCCCATCCATTCTATCCCATCTCATCCCTTTTCCCTTCACAGCCAGTGTAACATTGGCGACCTCGGTTGCAAATGATCATAGGCGATGGTGACTACTTACCATCAGGTATCCCGTTCCCATTTGACTTACACATAAACAGACAAACAAAAAGA
>DWNK01000041.1:0-16934 GCA_018250315.1 Hyalothyrus neleus pemphigargyra | reverse complement strand
TCACCGTCATTAGATATACTCGGGAACTATTAGCCCATAAAAGATGAAATTTGGAAAACAACTCTCGCACGTGCAGGAAACACAATGATAAAAAGAAAATAGAAAAGAGGAATAAACTAACGAACACGAGTCTTTTATAATATTCAACTCTTCATTTTAGCTGCCGATAAAGTACCGTGAACGTTTAATCGTACATTCAATACGAAACTTCTCCATTTGCGATTCGACATCCACATGACCGTTTTTTCGTAAATTACATAAGTAGCTCAATAAATATAATAATAAAATAATACTTACTACTTACTACTTTCAATATTCAGAGGACACGAGTTCAAGCGAGGAGACAAGTTTGCCTCGAGACCAGGTTGCTGAACCCCATGTACGTAATTTAAATGCAATCTTTTATGAATCCATAATACAAAAAAACTACTTATATCTTAAAAATAAATGAATTTGTGATTTACTGCAATTTCAGGAGGAGACGATGGAACAAGAAGCTGATGAATCGGGTTCCGAATCGTCCGTATCGTCCGCGCGCTCGGGGCGCAGCGGGCGCTCCGGGCGCTCACGTTCACGCTCAGAGGAGGCGTCGTGCGCGTCGCAGTCGTCGCTGGAATTGGACTCTTCTGAGCCGGGCGCGCATTCTTCGCCGAGTGTCTCACTGAGTCGCCGAACCGACCCAACGGACCCCACCGATAGGACGGAGCCGACCGACAGTAAGTATTAAATTTGTCTCCTCGCAACACGTAGTATAAAACATTATGCTTACCCGGTGGCGTACATGTGGCAGGCACGTCGGGCGGGTCGGGCGCATCGGGCGGGTCGGGCGCGTCGGGCGCGTCGGGCGGCTGCTGGGACAGCAGCGCGTCGCGCTCGGAGGCCGACGACAACGGCAACGCGCCCGCGCCGCGCCTCCTGGCCGCCTGCGCCGCTGACGCGGTCGCGCCCGGTACATCTATTAGACACTCACCTCACTCATTATGCTCAATGTTTGATTTGATTAAGTAGTACCTACTAGCATAAACAAACTTTAAAATTTGAATTGGGGTAACGAAGCAAAAAAACACATGTAATGTTGTATATTGTTTGTTGAACCACCTCAGAATATAGGTTATCGTCAAATCAACAATATCGCTCCATTATCTTCTATGAGTACCTAGATGTAAACACATCATTTTTTATTAATTACAGGTGACATAGAGAACGACAATGCAGCCGGCGGAGACGAGCCTCTGGCAGCTCTTTCCACACACTTAAAGGTAAGCTAGTAATGAGCTTAGGCTTCCTCACGAACACATCGCTACATGGTAATTGGCAGGTTGAGTTAGATGATCATTGTAAATAACACGTTGTATGCCTGCAGGGCGAGTCAGCGGCCGCGGCGCTGCGGCGGCTGCGAGCGCACTTCACCTGCTCCATCAAGTGAGCCGCCGCCGCCCCGCGAACCCCCCGCCTCGCGCCGCCCCGGCCCGCGCGGCCAGAGGAGGACGTCGCAGAAGTTTTATATCTAGTCTTGTAACATACCAACATAATACTATTCTGCCGAAGCTCGGTTACGAGCTTCAGCAGAATACCTGTTTTATTATATTTATCGTCTCATGTGGTATACATATATACATTGTGCCGATTTAATTACCTGCATCCTTTAAGCAGGTGAACCAGTCTGCAATATTATACTACCCAATTAATTAAAAAAAAAGAAAATAAACATAGGGCACTCGCTGAATTTCGAGCTGTGGCCGCTGATTAGAATGAATTAGGGGCATTAATTTTAATCGGGGGTGGTTTTTTTTACTACTAAGAAATCCACTACTCTCTAATTGTATACTCAATGTTTTGCTTAATACGGCCGACATTGCAGTGATAGATAATCACTCCGACTGGTTAGCGATAAGATAATATAGTCGCTCGGTAAATACAATTCTATATAGCTGTCGTCGAAGTCAATGACCTGCTTAATCCGCGCAAATCGTTTGTAAATTGGAGGTAATCACTTTATCTCGCATATTGCATAATAAAGACGCAATTTTTTAATATGTTAAATGAAATGAATACTACACCACGATGAAGTAGCGCAGGTAAATAAATCGGTGCCCTGTAGGTAGAGGTAATAGATTGTAATTACAGTAAATATAATTCTGAATATATTTCTATTTATTATTATAGACAATTAAGGAGATGCTCATACACATTTTTTTGTAATCCGCGATTATGGATGGCGTTTATCAATCAATTTATACGTATACATTGGACTCGTATCTCACCCTCCTCGCAGAAAACTCAAGCTTAAATTGATGCTGAGATACTGCATAGGTACTTAATTTATGCTTTTATGTACCAGTTGATCAATTAGGTTTAATAAATGTGTAATTTGTCCACTCGGCTCGCCTAATGTTAGCAGAAATTAACCGAGCCGTCTTTCATTTTGCGCGACATTTAAAATAAAATGTGTGATATTTTGTCAGACCTAAGTATCGTATACATTTCTGTGTCCTACGTTGGTGAGGCATAAAAAATGATGCGGCGACCGGTCTAACTTCCTGCTCCGTGAGATTGTATGACGTCATGTCATGACGGCGAGGCAGTGTCAATCAATGCTCGTGGTCGACTAAGATTCTAATGCCGCGAAACAAACTGAGTAAGAGTAAACGCCATACCGTTTGGGGGCCCCTGCGTACTATACGCGTGTTCACATGGAGACGAGCTAATTCCACTATTCGAGCCTAGTTAAATCCAATATACGATTGACAGACACCAGTATTCTGCGCCATTGGTGCTAACTGACTTCAATGCGTCTAAGCGCATATTGTCCGTTTCCTAAAATTGCCAACCATTTGGAATCGCTAGGGTCATCAATAATACTACATCCCAAATACAATACAAAACACTTTAAAAATCGCTGAGTGGGCGCGTTTTTATTGTTAATTCTCATTGTAGTTATCGTAATTTTTTTGGCTTTGTCATACTTATAAATTATTTTAATTTATTATTATTTTCCTTTATTTTTATCCCTCGTTGTAAATACACATAGGTAAGAAGCCCATTAATCCTGGTATAACTCAAGGCTCTGTGGTATCTCCTACTTTGTCCATCATGCATATCTATGACGTAGTGCTCACTCCTCACTAGCAGCATTCATTGCTATGCAGATTTTTACATAGGTAATACGTACAAATCTCTATGCTACTCACGTGGAGTGAAGCAGAATTCGAATTGTGTCCGAAATCGAGAACTCTCTCGTGCAGATCTCTGAATGGAGTGTAGAGTTCAACTTCAAGATGTTTCTTCTTCGCGTTTATATAAATAATCGGGCTAACCAAAAAGCAGCATCGGTAATAACTCGCTCGGCAGCCTCGTACAGCTTCTTCGTTCGTGCAGACAGAAAAAGGCAGAAACGGTCTGTTTCACACGTTTTCAATATAATCCCGATCTCAAGTCTGTATTATTCATTTCAAATAGTAGGTACTTAATATAATTCGTATGACATAAATATTCATCTCATTTTTATAAAAAATATTTTTATTACATTATTTACACAATTAATAACTTAAATTAATAACTTCACAACAATATAAAAAGCTGAAAATCTATAAATTACTACGTTTCATGATTAATGATACATGGCATAATATATCAAATGAATGCCATATACCTACTCGTATAAATACGAAAATAATATCTAGTATCTACGGGATAATGAGGTGTTATCTGAACTCTCTCTTCTTGTAATTAAGTATTATTTGCCATTGTAATTTATTTTACATTCTTTAGTACCATTAAGGTAGACATCAGATTGGAGCCAAAGAAAAGAATGACAGGCATATCGACATATCGGACATATTTATATGCAGTATAATTATCTATACGCCCTGTGCGCTATCGGACGCATTTTGCATTTTGTATTCAATTTAACTTAGCATCACTTTGGTACAATATAGATAATGACCATATTATTAGTTTATAAGTAACTAGACTTAGGCTGGGTCTTCTGGTACCCTATCAAAGCACATTATTCATGTATCCACCTGTTGCCGATATAATGACACGCCCAATAGGACCAAAGAGCATATCTGTGTCACTTGTATTATCTTGTTGTTGATGTTGTTGTTGTGACCCTTTTCTCACTCGTTGTAGGTATACCTCTATGTAAGTAATGGTTTTGTAGGTAGTGAAAAAGGTGTAAGATATAATACCTGACATCTGGACAATTTTGGTATGTCATTAAATAGGTACCAACAAAATATGCGAATGTTCGGTAGAATTGGGCAGGTCGCAATGTGACTAGAAACTATCTAGAATTTTATCGAAACATCCAATTATAGCATTGGATGTTTGGATAAAATCCTAAGTTACGTCTGTCAGTATATAAGTAATGTTTTATCAACTCAAATCAATCTTACATGCCAGTTTGATTATCAAAACAACCACAACAGCAGATGTTAGGGTCACCAGGGTAAATAATTTGGAATCATATCATTTATTTATGTGTTCATCATTCAAAACCGTTGACCAGAGGATGAGTGGTTCTTGTTCTGTCGGTTCCCTTGCTTATCGCTTATCAAACCGACTTAAGCAGCCTGAGAACTATTAGGATACGGCTACCAATATCGATATCATGGTACACCTTCTGGTACAATCAAATCACCAGACCCGTAAAAACGAGGACCATAACACAAATTTCAAATGTAAAAGAGCACAACGCTTTGTAATATATATTTTCGGTCAGTGAGCCTTTATCTACATTCGATTCTGAGACAACATATTGTCGCCATTTTTATCGCACGCGGCCAACTGCACTAATTATTATAATACCTATTTATATAGCTAACGGTGTGCGCAAATGTAATTGGAATCTCATTAACGGTGTGTGCATAAGTCCTAATGTAAGAATAGAAAAGAATATCAAATGTACTATGTTTGGTGCGCTCTACAATCTGTCATTGTGATGTACTTCGATATATAGCTATTTTTTCACATTTTAATCTGGACCATTGTATGGTTCCGTACTCCTAGCCTTAGTAATGCACACAGGTTCGGAACCCTATTACTAGGCTCCACTGTTGGTATATTCGTTGTCTGTCACAGAGCTATATTTTATGAATGATAGGAAGCACTTGACATTTTTACTAATTGTGTGTTACCCAAAGACTATGAAGCCTATTGAGTATTGACTCCTCATAGCACTTCCGAACGAAAAATAGGAAATAGTTTAAAAACACTTCTTTGATTGGTTGTCATTGGTCATTACTAGGGATAGTACACGTATCCGCTACGCTTTGATTGGTCGATTATATGACGACAAATAACAAGCGTGGATTTTTACCTCGTCCCTTGCCCGCGCTGGTGAGTTGCGTTTGTATGAGAATTAATATTCATTAGTCATCAATAGGCTATTTGCTAAAAAGGATTATAGCCAAAATACATGTATTTAAGACGAACGTGCCGACATGACGTTTCTGTTAAGAAGTCTATGGTCGAGACAGTTCATACGTGTTTGATTGACAACGAGTAAAGATTAAGTTATAAATGATATCACTTATCAGTTTCAAACGCCTAACATCTTATTTAATTATACAATGCAAATATTTTATAATATTACGTGATAAACGTGCTCTATAGATATATAGTTTAGGTTACCAACCTAACAATGATATTTATAGTTTTCTTGAAATTTGTACAATCAAGTTTGTTTTAAGCTTAACATTTATTTTTAAATAAACTATTTGCATTCATTCAACATACATACATCATACATCAAAGTTTTTTTCGTTAACACAGACGACAGAAGAAAAAGATCTGAAACTAACATACACAACGAAAAGTCGCCAATTTTAACACGTTTTTATTAGCTTGGGTTGTATGTATGTAACGGAATCTTTGAGCATAATTTTCACCAATATCCACAACTTTTCAATGTGCATGTAATTGGCACATGATCTAGAAAATTCAGAAGTATCCTTCTGGGATTCGAAAACGGACTCTACATATCCACCATCGATCTGAAAAAAGAAGAAAATAAAACTGGAAACGATCCAGGTTTTTTTTCTTCTTCTTGAAGCAGTGAACTCTAATAGTAATAATAGGCCTAATTAAGGCAATAAACATACCTGAATCTAGTAAGATAAAAAACTCGGATAAATAAAGTCTCTGATCAAGTCAGAGGTGCGAGGCGTAATAAACTAAAAAAAAAATAGTAATAATAGTAGTTACGGCAGCAGTATTAATAGTATTTTGGTTACAGTTATCTCAATCAGTGAAACAGTTGTAAACCTAATGTCAACACCAAATTAAATAAATATTTGGATTTAAATGACAGTCTATTTTGGCGTGATTTTAGTAATGTGTACCGTAATAAGGACTAATACCTACAAATCTTGCAACGGACTCGTGTGCAGTATACTTTGTGCATTCAGGAATAGAACATGTTTATTTAGTTACTAAAACTGTAGATACTTCAGTAAAGATGTATATTTTATTGGAAGTTCCGTTCAATGTCTTGTGCCCAACAGTGGGAAATGATATGTCCCCTACAGAAAGGTTTATGATAAATACAAACAGATATCTTAATCATAACACAACAAGTTTATGTTTGATATTTCAATTGACCTGCCAATAACTTTTATTTATATACTAAGTAATGCCGCTTGCAGATTTTAGGTTACTAGCTCAAGTCCTTATCCGAAGTTGCACCAGTGCATACGAGACTGACAATAGACTACTAGGAGACTCTTCAAAAGTGGCGTAAGAAGAACTGCTAGGCATGTGGCCTGTCTGGTATTGCTAATACTGTACTCATAGGCGGCAGTGACTACATGCTATTAGGTGACCTGCCTTCTCTTGTCCACCATTTCAACAATCACAAGCACAGTCTGGATCTATAAATCGACTGGGTACCGCCACGACCCTCATTATAGGACGTACAACAACTCTTGGATTCCACTCTTCTTTTGGAATTTCCTTGGATTCCACATCTCTTTTCTAGAAACGATATGAGCTTTTGAGCAACTGCCACATACCAGGGGCAGCAGTGACCACTTACTATAAGATGGGCTGCACGCTCGGTGCTTCTATTGTATAAAAAAATAGTACTTATCACTTGTACTATTGCTTTTATTCAAGTACTGGCGCAAGCTACTACATATCGTGTGAAGGCGGCATAAATGCGGTCGATAGTAATAATAGATAACTCACACTTATCTCAAGTAATTTCTCTGCGCATCATTAATCTTTATATAAACATCTATTTTCTATAATATATAATTAATATCAAAGCGAAAGGTCACTCATTCATTCATTCTCAAAATAAAAATTTCTTCAGTTAAGACTTCAGAAAAAAGTTCGTATAGAACTCCGTTATTTAGGTATAGCTTATAAGCTATTGAATACAATTAGTTAGATAGAACAGAATAGTTCTATTTTTTATTTCTATCTAGAAATCGATAGAACCAGGGAGTAACCCCTGGTTCCTGGCCATTATATTCGGCCATTAGGTATACATATGCACAGATTAAAAACCGAATACAGGAGTCGTATTCGCTCACGAAATGTTCCATGCCATCGAGCAATATTTTTTTTACTATTTTTTTTTATGAATATGTATTGTCACTTTGGTTTATTTGTATTATTTGTTGGTTGTTGCCATAGATTCACTACGTATAGCGGCCACAGTAATACATACTCTGTGAAAGGATTTATAACATTAAAAGAGATAAGGGAGTCTAGAGATAATTTATCCTGAAGATCGGACATAGCCATTGACGAAAGCTGGCCTTATATAAATTCGCGTAATAGACATCAAAGGTGTAAATAGATGAATGAATTATGGAATTGAATTGAATGATGGAAAAATTCAACCTTGTTCATAATTACGGTTGCTATTATTTATTTGCTTTGTGAAGTTAACAGTTTAAGGTTGACCACAATAAAAAATGTATACAGGAATTTCCTAGAAATCTTCATAAAAAATCTTACAAAATGAATTAACTAGGCATATAATTTTAGCAACTTAGGTATTTCAATTTAGTTTCGAATAATCACATCACATAATATCTATATCAGATATTTTTTTAATAAAAAAAAAATATCTTATATAGATATTATGTGATATTTTTTCTTTTTAAAATTTAGACACAATTTTGTAAACAATTGTATACACGTAAAAATAGTATCTTGTTCTATGTAAACATTGTTTTGAAAACCATTCACATAAATGTTTTCAAACGAATGATTTATTAATATTCATAATATTTGAATAATTATAAGTACATTATTGGAATTTCAGCATAAATAGGATATTTAAATATTATGAGATATAATATGTTTTGATTTTTAGTTATCATGGTATTCCTTACTAAATATATGCAATAAATGGTGAGCATAGGGTGACGCTACACTCTGCTTAAGCTTCATTATAAGTAATGAGGTTTAATAAGTTATTAATAAGTATAAAATATTTTCTCGGGATATTTATAATTGAATTCATTGATCAAAAATGCTGATAAATAAGAAAAAAAATATACCGATCGAAAATAATGTGGAGAATGCTATACCGGTTATATTTTTGTATCTGTTATTATTTTTCGGTCTATGGGTCCTACTATAGGAATAGACGCGTCGAAAATATGTGAAGAACATATTATTTTCCATAACTACTACATTTATGTGTCTGGTTAAACCTTAAAATAAAATATGTTATTTTTAAATTTATATTATCCTCCTCTGCTTAGACCTAAAATACATTGTTACATTAAAATGATTACATTAGAAAATAGCACTCAACCCTTGAAATGTCAACATTTTGAGCTTTTTCTTTATTTAAATAATGTTAATAATGAAATAATTATTTTTATATTCAAGCATAAATATCTTTTTTATATATAGACAACTAAAGTACACGTTCTCTAAACTTAGTTGTTTAATTATGTTTAATTTTACTTCAAAATAGAAGTAAGTTTCCAAAATGCATACGCCAGGTTTGTTTCAAAAAGAGCAAAGGTCGAATACTCATTGCACTTCTAATTTCGTCATCGGGCGATTAACACGCGATTACAATGATAAGTTTTAAATAGATCAGGTCTATTTCTGAAATTCGTTCGTGCGTGGCATCTCCCGTGCGTCACTCTCGTGCAGTGTCATACAATATAACATTATAATGTGCCACATAGGTACGTAAAACTAATGCATGAGATGCCGCGGCTGAATCACAAAGACTGATATATGACTATATAACTGCTACGAATTTTGTTTATTCGGAAATAAATTCGGCGACCTCCGCTACATACAGCTACTGCCTCAGCTACTTTGTAACATCTACCATTGACGTAAGCAATATTAATTTGGCGGTGGTATCAATCTACGAATCTTGATCGATATAATATTATACTAGTAATGAATAACTAGTATAAGTATTTAAATCAACCGGGTCCGAATCAGGAACTGCTACAAAAATGTATGGAATAAAATCTCCGACACTGCCCTGCTTAGGCAATAACATTTAATATTACATATTAAACAATGTACTTATATTTTAAAAAAAACAGCACTGCAAATTTTTATTCCATTATATTCTTCGGATGCAATTGTGAACCGTCGATCGGAAGAGTATATCCTTCGAACCGTGGCGTAGGAAGTCACATATTCGTTCGTTCGGGATAGTATTTTTTCCTATTCAAATTATAGTAACATGTTAATACGTTGACCTATAATATTGTATTATGACGAATAATCCAGATAGTGAATTACTTACTTAAATAAATAATTTGGATTTGAAAATTTGAATTTGGACCTCAAAATTATTGTCTCATAACCATAGAGATAGTATACTACCTAAGTATACAATCTATGGTCATAGTACCTACGTGAAAACGACCAACTTGTTTATGAATGGCAACAATTCTACTTGGCGACTGTCCGCAAGTGTAATAACGCAAGGGTGTGGCGTTGCCCTAAAGGCATTCCCACGCGTTGACGAAGTTCAATGTCGAACTATTGTTCACGTAGGTATTTCTCATTTGTCATTATATTTGTCACGTATAATTAACTAGTGTGGCGCAGACAAGGGAGGGTAATCAATTTACCAGTGCATATATGTACTATGTGTATGAATGGATGTTCTATTTATTGTGCGTATTAATTTTAGCAGATTTGCAATTAAAAGTTAACCTTTAAAAATAAAGGGACATAAAAAAAATTGGCAGATTTTTAATAATCTTATGCAGTTTCGGGATTTATTGTTTAAACCTAAGGTAGGACATTTGTATACCTACAGGGTGCCAGATAATTAAAAAATAAATTGCTTTGTAAGGTTATTTAAGAAAATACGTAGATGAAAATTGATCACTCTACTCCATCTCAGAATGTACTAAAAAATTTAATAACACAAAAATTGGTTTATACGTAGTTTACAGAAAAAAAACATTAGAAATGTATGGTTTTTAAAATAAAATGGCAAATCTCTTAATATTGCGCGCACAAACATGCTTTTTGCGGGCTAAAATGCCTTTCAACTATAATGTTAAGTTCGTTTTTAGGATAAATTAGTATTATTTTTCATCATCTTGTACCTCATCAAGCAGTTATTTTATTTTTGGTAAATCTATACCTTGATTTTAAATAAACCCTATGGCTATGCATTTAGGTATTCCCTTACGCATCTCTATGTATCGCTATCAGACCCAGAAAACATCTTTATACACTCAAGTCAACCGTCCAGTCGCACAGCCGATATACGCTGACGAAAAGGTCTCGCGATGTCGCTAAAAACTACAAAACTTCTTTCTGTACTGATTTTGTAGCTAGTTAAAACTATAACTTCTTAGTTATAAATATATAGATAGTATAACTCAAATAGGAAACGTTCTACTGTAATGTCATGTTCTGTGCATAAAACATTTAAAAACAATATAACCGCGATAAATAAAGGCAAAAATTTATATATATATTACTGTCATTGTTAATAAAGTATAACAAAATATGTTTGATATTTCTCATTTAGCGTTTGCCAATTACTGGCTCACAGGCACAGGAAACATTTGTGGACCGGCGTCGACAATGGCCGCGCAATAGCTACCTAAATGGGATGTCGCAAATTTGCCGACACTACAATACCGATCTAACTGACCATGTGTAGCAAGAACACTATTTATTAAAAAAATAGAAAATTAATAGAAGATACGAGTTTAACCGGCTTGTGTAATTTTGGATTAGTTGTCAATAAAAACTGAGTGTTGTATGATATGAAGTTTCTTTCCGCTTCTTCTAAAATAGAACCCTTTTACAAGGTACTTGTTTTACATTGTAAAAAAATTCAATTTATACGGTAAATTTTGCTTTAAACAACATTGAACATCTAAAGTAATTCATATACTGTGAGGTTTGAATAAAATATTTTAAATATAATATTATCTTATATTTAAATATTAAATTAGCTTTATCTGTTTGCGAGCTCCGATGCCATAAATAGACGTCACACACTAGACTGACAAATACACACGTCAATCTAGTACTATACCTCTTTAGGGTTCCGTACGCAAATGGTGCCAACGGAACTCTATTACTGAGGTTCCGCTATCTTTCCGTCCGTTCGTCAGACCCAGGCCTCTATCTTACGAACCGTAATTAGTAGACATTTAAAATATTTACAGATTGTGTATTACCGTTATAACAACAAATAATAACATACACATATTTTTTAAAAAGTTGTAAAAAAATATTATTGGGTACGGGTAAGGTATGGAACACAACGGTTTTTTGTCTATTTAAAAAGAAAGCTTCATTCATGATTACTCCTCCTATTGGAGTCGTATGAACTGGGTATGTTTAAGTTTCAAGTATATAGAACAAACCATACTCATATGTTGACATATATGTTTGTACACGACCATAATCCTAACAAGTTATGGGCAAACAATATCAACTTGAAATTTATGCTCAGTATTCTTGATAGATATACGGTTTACTTGCACGCAAACGTATAAAAACGAAAGGTAAACATTCAGAGGCTTTCAAACTCCTCGAAAAAAAGCGCTAAACTGAAATTAGCATAACTGAATAACACAGTACAAAAATGCGAAAGAGTCCGCAAATAATTTTTAATTTTGAGTTTGTTCTGTTAAAATTTGTTGGAAGCAAGATGGAAGTCTGAATAAAGACAGGAAGTCCGAACAAATTGAATGGATTGACATGCGCCATATTTAACAATACAATTTTATATGTAATTTCAAAGATTTCAATCGTGTAATTTGATATTAATATGCCAATATTATAATCAAATAAAAACATGTTTTTTTGGGGTTTTTTTAATTTTTTTAACTTTATAACAAAGACTTTCTTATAATGTCTTTGCTTTATAATATTTGTTGTTATGGATGCAAAAAAAATCTCAAGTTTCTACTCTACAGTAAGAGATTTCGCCCTATGACGGACGGACAAATAGACAAGACAGCCGCGCCGAATAAAGTTCTGCTAACAGTCTAAAACCTATATAAAATCTCGTGTTTGTTACAGCGAACATCGTGGTCGCATGCACTGGCTACAGCATGGGGTGGACAGCGCCCGTCAATCTAAAGCTGACGGACAACTCCACGAATCCCCTCCAGGAAATCCCAGGAGGAGAGCAACTCGCCTGGATGGGATCGCTGCTCACTGTTGGCGCTATCTTTGGTAACCATATAATTAAATTTAATATATATCGACGGGAGAAAACGTGTTTACTGTAATTAGAAAAAAAAAAACTAAATAATTAACCATTTGCAACCACAACGTTGCGTGTTTAAAACGGATTCGACTTTTTAAATGCGAAGCCATTAGACTTAAAATCCCCGTATATTTTAAAATTAAATTACAACCAAAAAAAAATTGACCACACTCGTCTTCTGTAAACCAAAAAGCCGAAAAACATTACTTCGTAAAAAATAAATCACTCAATTTACAAAATAAAACCTTGTCAAATCTATATGCTTTATAATATTATCCCAGCGCGCACTGATCTTACCTTACTATCTTGAGTTGGTAGGTCAAAAAGTAAAAAAGTAAAGTAAGTAAAGTATATTTCTTAAAATAGATTTATTATGTAGATTGGGAACGAAAGAAAAGGGGCCTCGCTGATGCCTATACTACGACTATATTAATCCACTTTACGCCACTAATCGCAACGACACGTGTTCGTGGTCACCACAACGCCACGAGGTACTACAGCGACGCCATTCATACGTAGCCTGCGTTATTTTGTCGTTTCCAGGACCATTCATCGGAGGCCTGGCAGCATCAAAGATTGGAAGAAAATGGGGATTAATGTCTTCATCAATCCCCTTATTCCTCGGTTGGATCTTGACGACATTAGCCACAAGCATGGCTTACCTCTTCTCTGCTAGAATATTCTGGGGCATCGCGGTTGGCATGATCTTCACCATATCGCCTATGTACTGCGCTGAAATCGCTACGGTAAGATTTTAAGGGTTTTACAAAAAGGAAACAACAGAACTATTACTAAGTCTTCGCTGTCTGTCCGTTACCGTCTGTTACAGATTTGATTCCAGGACTCAAAAAACGTGATAGCAAATTGAGCGTCAAATTTTAAAATATAATTACTCTGTTTATGCGACTTTTAGATAACGTGTTTTAGTAACATAATTTTTTAACCAGATCAGCCGTGTTTTATAATTAAGTCGAATAATTACTCATTGATACATTTATTTTAGATAAAATTAACCTTTAGTGCATTGACGTCGTACCGGGTTTATTGCCCTGAAAATTGCGCTGTTCAGTTGCCAGGATTATTTTCCAAAAAATTGCCCATGTAACCTACCCTAAGAGTACATGTATCTACAGCTCAACCATTTAGTAAAACAGTATATCAAACAAAATTAAAATATATACTGAGTCTATTTGCTATATTGGTTTATCTTTGGCTATTTATGTAATGATGCCGACGATAAATTGTTTATTAAAGTTGTTAAACTAGAAGTAGAACCAGCCTTTTCAAGACTAGAATTCTGAATTACTTTAATTTACCTACATATCACCTTCAAAATATTACCAATAAACATTAATTATTTAATATAGTGTTATACGGAAACCTGGAGGCGCACCTGCTTTTAATTCATGTGTAGCATTACAAAGTACTTAATAATTGTGACTTGCTATGCAGTGAAGGAAAACATCGTTAGGAAACTTACATACCTAGTTCAAAAAATGTTCTCAAAGGTGTGTGAAGTCTACCAATCCGTACTTGGATAGCGCACTAGACCATGACCTAATTCTTCTCATTCTAAGGGTAAGCTCGGGCCCTGCAATGGAACATTAATGGGAATGATGACACGGAAATCAATGATACAGAAATCAAACAGATATTATTAAATAGTGAAAATTCATTCAAGAATGGGTAACATTTTTTCTCCAGGATGAAGTGAGAGGCGCCCTCGGCTCTTATCTTCAGATGTTCATCACAGTCGGATTTTTACTTATCTATGGCATGGGGCCATACGTCTCCTACCACATAATCTCCTACGTCGGCATAATATGCGTAATTGCATTCTGTGTCGTCTTCTTCTTTATGCCAGAAACGCCAACATATTATCTGCTGAAGAGTAAGTATACAAAGATTATGATATTCCTATTACTGGATACTTGACTAAGTATACTAACCGTATTCTACTACCCAGTTCGGTTCATAGACATAGTATACTAAGTCTATGGTTCGGAGAGCATATTAAAGGATGCCGATATGACTAATTATCTGCATCCTTCTAGCCATATAGCTATAAATCAGAACACGATGTACCGAATCAATAAAAATATACCTTAATTTTATATCTTTGAACAACTCACACACAGTCATCTGATCCCAAACTAGGCAGATCTTGTGTTAAGCTTAGCAGACAACTGATAAACACATACATATATTTCTAAATGCATACTTATATAGATGGTTTAAATTTAGACAGAACAAATACTCGTGCTTATCACACAAATATTTGTTATGGATCCAGCAGTGACATTCACTTACCACAATCAACACACCTTACAACGTATTGTTGACAGTTGACACTAACATATCCACATCGCGAAATTCGAGTTGTGGCTCTTACAACAACGGCCCACAATACACAGAAAGTACACATAGCAAAATTTGTGTTGTCGTTATGCGTGAGTCGTCTGAGGTCACTTCTCGGTGTTTTTTTTCATGTAAGTATAAACTCAACGATGATACCTGATGGTAAGTAGTCACCGCAGCCTATTTGCAACACCAGCAGGCCGACCACGTGGTTACGTGTTGCTGATCGAGCTACGTGGTCGGCTCGCCGAGCCGTCAATGCTTTGCAAGGAAAGCTATAATAAGCTAAATATACGATGCATCTCCCATCTAGACCAGTAGAGACCGGGTGCGGCTATCATAACGCCGAGTTCACTGGAAGCAGCGCTTTGGAAACAGGCTCCGTGGATACGCCGATAGAGGCACCGCAACGGGATGGGAAATGTGGGAACAGGGAATGTGGCTCTCAAGCGCACTAACAGAATACGACAAATCGCTATTGACGGTAGACGGTAGTCAGATATCACTAGGGGATGGCACCAGCAGGATATAATTTGATTCATTCCAGACGATCGAGAAGGAGCCGCAAAGTGTCTGTGCACGTTGCGCGGACGCTCGCGCGCTGGTGTGGAGGCAGAACTGAGCTTGATCGAGGTGGACGTCAAGGCATCCATGGAGAAGACTGCCACGGTAAGACAGTAGACCAGTAGACGGTAGTACGGCCGAACCCAAAACGGTTTATTACAGAAATTTACACTCAAACTTCTGGAACCTAAGCTGGTGGAAACATAAAATATATTCTAGACTTTAGAGGCATTTGGTAGAGATTACTAACTTTTTTTCTTACGAGAAGAAGAGAAGAGAAAGCCTTACGAGCCTTACTTTTAAAAAAATATTGATATCCTCACCAGTGAGGTATTTTGAATGGTGATGATGGTAAGTCATCACCTCCGCATAAGAACATTTGTAACACCAGAGGCCCCCAATGCTCGCCGCCTTTAAAGGGTATAAGGAAAAGGGGATGGGATGGATAGGATGGGAAGGGCGGGAAGCGGGACTCTGGCTCTCAGTCAGCTCCGATAATGGGAGCTCGCCACCAGCAAAATATTTACTTTGCCTATTGATATATTAATATTATTTCAGGTGATTGACATCTTCAAAGGCGGCAACTTCAAGGCGTTCTACATTTCGTGCGCTCTGGTGTTGTTCCAACAGTTCTCTGGTATCAACGCGGTGCTGTTCTACATGACTAACATCTTCAAGAGCGCCGGTACTGGCCTCGACCCTAGTGTTGCTACTATCATCATTGGTGCTGTCCAGGTATGTAATATTTTGTTATCTTTTAGGCCGCATCCAGAGTGCCAACGGAACCCGGTACTGAGGCTTCGTCTCTGTCCGTCCGTCTGTCACAGGGTCGTACGAACCATAATAGTTAGACACTTGTAATTTTCACTGAGTATGTATTGCTGTGGCCTCTAAAGTAACAAATAATAAAAATAAAACAAGTTGATACTACATATTTTAAAAAATAGTAAGAAAAATTGACCCTTCGTGTGCGAGAGAACTTGTGCATGACCGGTTTTTTTCTACATTTCATCTAATGTAGTTGTTTTATTTGATACTTTTTAAAAAAAATAATATTTGCAAACGCAGATTGTCAGAAAGTATAAAGAATCTAGCAAATCAAATAAAGTCGTCCAAAAATAGCGTTTTCAATCAATTTCGAGTCAAATGATCAAATAAAAAAATATAACTTATTTTTATCACAATTTTTTATGTTTAAGCCTAAAAGTCAGGCGGACTGCCGTACGTACGACGTGATCGTACGTAGTCACTGCCTCCCGTGGTCATTGCAACACCAGAGGAGTCGCTAATGCTACGTTGTGACTCACGCTCATGTAGT